>CM064897.1:26642597-26665097 GCA_030347415.2 Decapterus maruadsi
ACGCTGCTGTTTGAGAGAATATTAGTAATAATGATATTAATGTAGAGTTATAGTCTGATGTCACATGTTTACAGATTATTGACCCGAGGCCTTCACCTTGTCTCCACCTGCAGCCGCCTGTGGCCTGTGGGCGGGGCCTAACACTGTGGGCGGGGCCTAACACTGTAAAGGGTTAACCCTAACAAAACCTCTTCTTCTGAGTATTGAACAGAGTTTATACAACACGTCTTTAATAAAGCACAACTACAACCAGCAGCGCTGTGCGTGGGATTATTTCAAGCTCTGATGTCACTGTGACATCACCGTGAGGTCACCGTGGAGACGCTGAACCTGCTGACCTGAAGGAGCAGACGTCTGGATCACAGCTTGTTGCTTCTCATCATCAGCTCCTATCGGCTGTTTGTTCTGCTGCACCTGCCGCCGTTCACACACAGGCCACGCCCCCAATGCCACACACACACACACACACAGGCCACGCCCCCAACGCCACACACACACACACACACACAGGCCACGCCCCCAACGCCACACACACACACACACACACACACACAGGCCACGCCCCCAACGCCACACACACACACACACACAGGCCACGCCCCCAACGCCACACACACACACACACAGGCCACGCCCCCAACGCCACACACACACACACACACACAGGCCACGCCCCCAACGCCACACACACAGTTTAAATGTGAGCAGGTGGACGACTCCTCACACAGAGACATGATGTTGGTCAAGGTCCTCCTGCTGCTGACGGCCACCGGTGAGTTAAAGAAGAAGAGAGGAGGAGCTTCTTCTTCTTCTTCTTCTTCTTCTTTGCACTTCTTCTTTGCGCTACTTTGCACTTCTTCTTCTTCTTTGCACTTCTTCTTCTTCTTCTTTGCACTTCTTCTTCTTCTTCTTTGCACCACTTCTTCTTCTTTGCACTTCTTCTTCTTCTTCTTCTTTGCACTTCTTCTTCTTCTTTGCACCACTTCTTCTTTGCACTTCTTCTTCTTTGCACTTCTTCTTCTTCTTCTTTGCACTTCTTCTTCTTCTTTGCACTTCTTCTTCTTCTTTGCACTTCTTCTTCTTTGCACTTCTTCTTCTTCTTTGCACTTCTTCTTCTTCTTTGCACTTCTTCTTCTTCTTTGCACTTCTTCTTCTTCTTCTTCTTTGCACTTCTTCTTCTTCTTTGCACCACTTCTTCTTTGCACTCTCTTGTATTATTTCATCCGACCCCTCCAACGTGTTATTGGAGGAATCTCAGCTTCTGCATCAACAGCAGGTTCAGACTGAACAGGCTCCGGTTGATCTGACAACAAAGTACAACTCATATCATATCATATTCTTCCTGTGTTGAACAGAGCAGCTTGGTGTGTGAACTATGAGAACTTCTTATTTCACTGTTTCCTGCTTGTCGTCCAGCCGTCTTCGGCGCCGACGACCGTATCGTCGGGGGTTACGAGTGTCGTCCTCACTCCGTCCCCTGGCAGGTGTCTCTGAACAACGGCTGGCACTACTGTGGAGGAACGCTGATCAACGAGCTGTGGGTCGTCAGCGCCGCTCACTGCTACAAGTAGGTCAGAGATCACCGGGGGGGGCAGGGGGGGGTGATGCTGCTCACTACCTGCTGCTCTCTTCCCATCATGCACCAGGGGGGAGGACATTGAGCTGCGTCTGGGCGAGCACCACATCGGCTACAAGGACGGCCCCGAGCAGTTCATCGCCCCCGCCGCCGTGCTGCGTCACCCCGACTACGACCGCTACACCATCAACAACGACATCATGCTGATCAAACTGGCCGAGCCGGCTCAGCTCAACCAGTACGTCCAGCCCGTGGCCCTGCCTCGCCGCTGCGCCGCCGCCGGGACGCAGTGCCTGGTGTCAGGGTGGGGGGCCACGAAGAGCCCCTGTAAGTCACCGACCGTCACACGTTACCACACAGAGTAGTTTTAGAGGGAAATTCATGTGAAACCACCTCCGTAGCGTAGCTCTGAGCAGCTCACGGCTCTGCTCCGCTGTTCTAAAAACAGCTTGCACTGACAATTAAAGGTATAGGGGTTATGGTGATGGGGCAGCTTGACTAAATGTTGAACTATCCCTTTAAAACCATTATCCATTGTGTGTGTGTGTGTGTGTGTGTGTGTGTGTGTGTGTGTAGTCGGCTGTCTGAAGTGTCTCCACTGTCTGGATCTTCCCGTCCTGTCGCAGCTCGACTGTGAGCGCTCGTATCCCAACAGGATCACCGACGCCATGTTCTGCGCCGGCTTCCTGGAGGGAGGGAAGGACTTGACCCCCCCCCAAACACAACTTTTGATTTTATCACTGATGACGTCTCAAAACACTTTCTGTTTTCCATCACCAGTTTCCTTCCTGTGACACTGACGTGTATCATTGTGTGTGTGTGTGTGTGTGCGTGTGTGTGTGTGTGTGTGTGTGTGTGTGTGTGTGTGTGTGTGTCCTCAGGGAGACTCTGGAGGTCCTCTGGTGTGTGACGGCGAGCTGCAGGGGGTCGTGTCCTGGGGGTGGGGCTGTGCCGAGGAGAACCGTCCTGGTGTTTACGCCAAGGTAAGTTCCTCTGCTGCTCTCCTCCAATCAGCTGCTCTCCTCCTCCTCCAATCAGCTGCTCTCCTCCTCCTCCAATCAGCTGCTCTCCTCCTCCTCCAATCAGCTGCTCTCCTCCTCCTCCAATCAGCTGCTCTCCTCTTCCTCCAATCAGCTGCTCTCCTCCAATCAGCTGCTCTCCTCCAATCAGCTGCTCTCCTCTTCCTCCAATCAGCTGCTCTCCTCCAATCAGCTGCTCTCCTCTTCCTCCAATCAGCTGCTCTCCTCCAGTCAGCTGCTCTCCTCCTCCTCCAATCAGCTGCTCTCCTCCTCCTCCAATCAGCTGCTCTCCTCCTCCTCCAATCAGCTGCTCTCCTCCTCCTCCAATCAGCTGCTCTCCTCTTCCTCCAATCAGCTGCTCTCCTCCAATCAGCTGCTCTCCTCCAATCAGCTGCTCTCCTCTTCCTCCAATCAGCTGCTCTCCTCCAATCAGCTGCTCTCCTCCAATCAGCTGCTCTCCTCCAATCAGCTGCTCTCCTCTTCCTCCAATCAGCTGCTCTGCTCTTCCTCCAATCAGCTGCTCTCCTCCAATCAGCTGCTCTCCTCTTCCTCCAATCAGCTGCTCTCCTCCTCCTCCAATCAGTTGCTCTCCTCTTCCTCCAATCAGCTGCTCTGCTCCTCCTCCAATCAGCTGCTCTCCTCCAATCAGCTGCTCTGCTCCTCCTCCAATCAGCTGCTCTCCTCCAATCAGCTGCTCTCCTCCAATCAGCTGCTCTCCTCCAATCAGCTGCTCTCCTCTTCCTCCAATCAGCTGCTCTCCTCAGCTGGCTCTCCTCTTCCTCCAATCAGCTGCTCTCTCTGGCTGCTCTCCTCCAATCAGCTGCTCTCCTCCAATCAGCTGCTCTCCTCCTCCTCCAATCAGCTGCTCTCCTCCAATCAGCTGCTCTCCTCTTCCTCCAATCAGCTGCTCTCCTCCAATCAGCTGCTCTCCTCCAATCAGCTGCTCTCCTCCTCCTCCAATCAGCTGCTCTCCTCCAATCAGCTGCTCTCCTCTTCCTCCAATCAGCTGCTCTCCTCCAATCAGCTGCTCTCCTCCAATCAGCTGCTCTCCTCTTCCTCCAATCAGCTGCTCTCCTCTTCCTCCAGTCAGCTGCTCTCCTCTTCCTCCAATCAGCTGCTCTCCTCTTCCTCCAGTCAGCTGCTCTCCTCTTCCTCCAATCAGCTGCTCTCCTCTTCCTCCAATCAGCTGCTCTCCTCTTCCTCCAATCAGCTGCTCTCCTCTTCCTCCAATCAGCTGCTCTCCTCCAATCAGCTGCTCTCCTCCAGTCAGCTGCTCTCCTCTTCCTCCAATCAGCTGCTCTCCTCTTCCTCCAATCAGCTGCTCTCCTCTTCCTCCAATCAGCTGCTCTCCTCCAATCAGCTGCTCTCCTCTTCCTCCAATCAGCTGCTCTCCTCTTCCTCCAATCAGCTGCTCTCCTCTTCCTCCAATCAGCTGCTCTCCTCTTCCTCCAATCAGCTGCTCTCCTCTTCCTCCAATCAGCTGCTCTCCTCTTCCTCCAATCAGCTGCTCTCCTCTTCCTCCAATCAGCTGCTCTCCTCTTCCTCCAATCAGCTGCTCTCCTCTTCCTCCAATCAGCTGCTCTCCTCCTCCTCCAATCAGCTGCTCTCCTCCAGTCAGCTGCTCTCCTCTTCCTCCAATCAGCTGCTCTCCTCTTCCTCCAATCAGCTGCTCTCCTCTTCCTCCAATCAGCTGCTCTCCTCTTCCTCCAATCAGCTGCTCTCCTCTTCCTCCAGTCAGCTGCAGCTGCTCTCCTCCAATCAGCTGCTCTCCTCTTCCTCCAATCAGCTGCTCTCCTCCAATCAGCTGCTCTCCTCCAGTCAGCTGCTCTCCTCTTCCTCCAATCAGCTGCTCTCCTCTTCCTCCAATCAGCTGCTCTCCTCTTCCTCCAGTCAGCTGCTCTCCTCTTCCTCCAATCAGCTGCTCTCCTCTTCCTCCAATCAGCTGCTCTCCTCCAATCAGCTGCTCTCCTCTTCCTCCAATCAGCTGCTCTCCTCATCCTCCAATCAGCTGCTCTGTCTGAATCAGCTGCTCTCCTCTTCCTCCAATCAGCTGCTTCTCCAATCAGCTGATCTCAATCAGCTGCTCTCCTCAATCAGCTTCTGGACTCCAATCAGCTGCTCTCCTCCAATCAGCTGCTCTCCCAATCAGCTGCTCTCCTCCAATCAGCTGCTCTGCTCCTCCTCCAATCAGCTGCTCTCCTCCAATCAGCTGCTCTCCTCTTCCTCCAATCAGCTGCTCTCCTCCAATCAGCTGCTCTCCTCCAATCAGCTGCTCTCCTCCTCCTCCAATCAGCTGCTCTCCTCCAATCAGCTGCTCTCCTCTTCCTCCAATCAGCTGCTCTCCTCCAATCAGCTGCTCTCCTCCCAATCAGCTGCTCTCCTCTTCCTCCAATCAGCTGCTCTCATCCACCAGTCAGCTGCTTTTTCCTCCAATCAGCTGCTTTCTTCCTCCACAGCTGCTAAAATGCTCTCCTCTTCCTCCAATCAGCTGCTCACTCAGCTGCTCTCCTTCCAATCAGCTGCTCTCCTCTTCATCAATCAGCTGCTTCCTCTTCCTCCAGTCAGTTTCTAATCAGCTGCTCTCCTCTTCCTCCAGTCAGCTGCTCTCCTCTTCCTCCAATCAGCTGCTCTCCTCTTCCTCCAATCAGCTGCTTAATCAGTGCTCTCCTCCAATCAGCTGCTAGTCAGTGCTCTCCTCTAATCAGTGCTCTCCTCTTCCTCCAATCAGCTGCTCTCCTCTTCCTCCAGTCAAATCAGCTTTTCTTCCTCCAGTCAGCTGCTCTCCTCTTCCTCCAATCAGCTGCTCTCCTCTTCCTCCAATCAGCTGCTCTCCTCCAATCAGCTGCTCTCCTCCAGTCAGCTGCTCTCCTCTTCCTCCAATCAGCTGCTCTCCTCTTCCTCCAATCAGCTGCTCTCCTCTTCCTCCAATCAGCTGCTCTCCTCTTCCTCCAATCAGCTGCTCTCCTCTTCCTCCAATCAGCTGCTCTCCTCCAATCAGCTGCTCTCCTCTTCCTCCAATCAGCTGCTCTCCTCTTCCTCCAATCAGCTGCTCTCCTCTTCCTCCAATCAGCTGCTCTCCTCTTCCTCCAATCAGCTGCTCTCCTCCAATCAGCTGCTCTCCTCCAATCAGCATGATAGAAGGACTTTTATTTTGAAGTTTCATTGACGTGCTGTTCTCTGCTGATCTCAGGTCTGTCACTTCATGGACTGGATCCAGTCGACCATGTCGTCCCACTGAGGGAGCAGCTCGTCTCCTCAGACAGACAGACGGACCGACGTCTTCACGTCTTCACGTCTTCACGTCTTCATCCACTGTTTTTTTCTCAGTCTGTTTTAATAACACCAGTAAAATATCACAGTGAACAACCTCAGTCTGTGTCTGCTTTGGATCCACACTCATGCATTCATTCATTCATTCATTCATTCATGGTTTCACACCTGCAGTTTCTAGTAGTAGAAGTATTGTATTAGTTGTATTGTAATAGTATTAGTGTAGTAGTACTAGTAGTAGCCTAGTAATAGTAGTAGGAGAGATAGTTTTAGTATTATTAGTATTGTATTAATATTAATATTGATATTATTATTATTTATTATTTTAGTATTGTTTGTTGTTACTGTAAGATAGCTACTCTATCTTTGGTATTACGGCGGGCCGTCCTCTCATGACAGTACCGCTGTTGACCTGCCATAGTATAAATATATTCTAGCAGTACCACTGTTGACCTGCCAGAGATATATACTATTATGTATTCTGTATTCTGTACTAAATATTCTAGCAGTACCGCTGTTGACCTTTGGGCGGCAGCAGCACTGTTCACCTGCCATAGCCAGTACATCCTGCAGGCGGCAGCAGCGCCGCGGAGTGATTTGTGTGACAAACAGGAGAGAGGCCGAGGAAGAAGAGACGAAGAAGAAGTAGAGGAGGAGGAGGAGGAGGCGACCATGTTGATTTAAAGGAAGAAGAAACACAATAGAGACGATTTATTTCCAGTAAAATTCAGTTATTGGAGCGAGTTAGAAGAGAAAGAAAGACACGGAGCAGCTGCAGGCCGGAGGACCGTTTAAAAGAACAGACTATCTGAGGTACGTTTGTTTTCAGACACTTTGAACCTTCCGGTTCCGTTAAAACATCAGTTATTAACGTTCGTGCTAAATTAGCCTTGCGGCTAACGATACTGCTAATTGTGTCATATATCACCACATTATTGATAATTTCATAAATAACTAACGGTAATAATAGACTAATATCATCGATGGTTAAACTTTACGTAGATAATTGACAAATTAAAAGCTTAAAAAATCAAATACAAACATAGCAACGGCTTAACGGCTACTTAGCAGTTAGCTGTTAGCTCGACGCGGCTAATGTTGATCTGATGTTTTTTTACATTTTTGTATCCAATCTTTATTGATAACAGCATCAAAGTACACGTGCATTTATTATTATTACACAAACAATACCGATAATTGAACTGGAGCCAGGGTGAGGTTTTTTATTGTAACTAAAGAGATTAAAAAATGAGCACAAATAAAAAGTTTTAGCAGCTTTCTTGTTGTTAGAGTCAGATTTACTTGTTCAGTTTCCTTTTTAAAAGCTATAAATGATCATCAAATTTAATACGTACAAGTTAACTCTTTCTAAAAGCAAGCAGTACGTCTTTTTAACAGAGAATAATCAGAGTCAATCTTGGCTTCAAAGGAACAGTTCAACATTTATTCTGATCCTCCTCTCACCATAACCCCTATAGTCTCAGCAGCAGGTTCACCTCCTTTAATTATGGGTGCATGTTGTTTTGAGATGGGCGGGGCAGAGACGTGAGCTGCTCAGTGAACGGTCCAGGTCCCCTGTCCCTCATCAAACTCAAGAAATACACAATCCAACAACTCCACAATGCTCTGGACAAGTTGTGACCTGCACATTCACCACGCTATGAAACAATCATGTAACATTACAACACATGAAGATAATTCTCAGAACTACTTTCTCTTCTGAAATCCCTCCGCCAGCAGCCGCCTGGAGGAATACTGAGTGAGTTGGTTAGTTCTTGATAAACGCCTTTTTTCCGACCAGTTGATTAACTGAAACTAATGTATTTATAACGTCCTACACTTTAAGATGTGTTATTATTTTGTGACGGGACTAATTGAGTCAAGTGACGGCGTACTTTATTATCATAATGGTGTTGTAACGGGTAGCGCCTTTAGTTATGCTGTTTATTTTATAAGGCCGTTATTCTCATCACTGGTTGTAAAGACAATGAAACACAAGATGTTGATTTACTGAGGAAAAGGGATAAACTATAAATAAACTGAACGTAAAAACACAGCAGGGATGGATAAATAAATGCACATTATTGAACATTTTTAAACCAGAGAGTAAAGGATGTCTAACTTTTCACCAGGGACAGATCTGAGCTGATCCCAGGTCTGTTCACTGGGTCTCTAATCTGCCGCCTGTCGGCCTGAACCAAACCAGTTAGTGAATTAGCTGCTAAAGCTCTGAACACAAACAAACAAAGAGGTGGATCTGCAGGGTTCATGTTACTGGTTCTGAGAGTGGAGTGAAATGTGTAAATAAGTGCACAAATAGTAGATCAGTAGTGCAAAATGATAATACTATTATTATTATGATTATTATTATTATGATTAGTCTTATTTTTGCTTTGATGAGCTGTGACATTAATCTGAGTGACTGAGAGATAACTGATGACATGACGTAGAGCTGCAACAATTAAACAATAATCGATCATTAGATTATCAGAACAGTTGACGATTAATCTAATCATCAGTTTGAGTCGTTTTGTTAAAGAAAAAGCTCCAGATTCTCTTCTTCAGCTTCTTCAATCTGAATATTTCTGGTTTCTTTGTTCCTCTATGATGATAAACTGAGTCTCTTTGGTTTGTGGACAAAACAAGACGTTTGAGGACGTCGTCTGGTGGTTTGACAAACACTGACTGATGTCTTTAGACAATTTATTGACCAAACAACTGATCAGTTAATCATTTAAATGTCAGTTGCAGCTCTAGACACGAGAATCAAACAGCAGATAAATATGATCCAACAATATTAATGATGATGTCAGTGATGGATGAGCTGCTCATGTTGTTGTCGTCCTGCGTGTCGTCGTTGTGTGTCCTCCAGGCGACACGTGGAGGCGTCTCTCACACGCAGCTAAAGAGCGGCGGTTGCGGCGTCAGGAGCGAAGGAGCAGCAGCTGCAGCAGACGACTGGTCGGGGGCGGAGCCGCGGAGCCGCCGCTGTCACATGTGTTTTCAGGATCTTTTTGGTTTTGTTGTTTTTGTTGATTTTTTTTTTTCACGCGTGGAGCGACACACACTCCCACGGTGGAAGTAAAGCGAGCGTTACAGACTGAATGATTTGGGGGGAAGACTGTGACTCAGCCGGAGGACGGAGACGGAGACGGAGACGCTGAGCCGAGCCGAGGGACGGACTCACAGTAGAAACAAGTGAAAGTATTGAACTCAGCTTCTCCCCGAGCTCAGATCGCCTTAGTTGTTCTATTTCAGGACTTAAAGCGCTTTGATACCTGCTGACATATAATTTTCTATATCGTGAGCAGGTACATTAATGCATTGAATGCAGATTTCTCTTCATTTTGAAGAGCTCTTGTGTAAAGAGGTGTTTTTGTTTAGTTGTATTTTCCCGGTACGTCAGTCACTCTGTTGTTGAAGGGACCAGCTGTCGTACCGGTCCACCTGTAAATACCTGAAGCTCTGGACTTCGTAATGCTTTATTAAACTTTTTTACTTTTCAAGAGAATTTTTAAAAAGACAAAAACCTAAGAGACGAAACTCACAAAGACTCAAAGAGGAAAAACAAAAACTAACCTGAGACAAGAGACGTCGTCATGGCGACGGCCAGAACGGAGAGCGTGGGTCCCGTGGTCATGGGCCTGAACAAGCAGAACGGCCAGCTCCGAGGACAGACGGCGCCCGCCACGCAGGGGAAGATGCTGGCCCCCCCACAGAAAGCAGCCGGCGCCCCCCAGGACGGAGGAGGAGGAGGAGGAGGAGGAGGAGGCGGCGGCGGCGGCGGCATCAAGTTTGGAGACGACTGGAAGAAGAGCCTGAAGCTCCCGCCCAAAGACAACAGGGTCAAAACCTCCGTGAGTCTCAGTCCAGATGCTGTTGATCCTGTTGTTGTTGTGGTGACCTCACCTCTCTGACCTCTGACCTCTGACCTCACCTCTCTGTCCCCTGACCTCTGACCTCACCTCTCTGACCTCACCTCTCTGACCCCTGACCTCTGACCTCACCTCTCTGACCTCTGACCTCACCTCTCTGTCCCCTGACCTCTGACCTCACCTCTCTGACCTCTGACCTCACCTCTCTGTCCCCTGACCTCTGTCCTCACCTCTCTGACCTCTGACCTCACCTCTCTGTCCCCTGACCTCTGACCTCACCTCTCTGACCTCTGATCTCTGACCTCTGACCTCTGACCTCACCTCTCTGTCCCCTGACCTCACCTCTCTGACCTCTGACCTCTGACCTCACCTCTCTGTCCTCTGACCTCACCTCTCTGACCTCTGACCTCACCTCTCTGTCCCCTGACCTCTGACCTCACCTCTCTGACCTCTGACCTCACCTCTCTGTCCTCACCTCTCTGTCCTCTGACCTCACCTCTCTGACCTCTGACCTCACCTCTCTGTCCCCTGACCTCTGACCTCACCTCTCTGTCCCCTGACCTCTGTCCCCTGACCTCTGACCTCACCTCTCTGTCCTCTGACCTCACCTCTCTGTCCCCTGACCTCTGACCTCACCTCTCTGTCCCCTGACCTCTGACCTCACCTCTCTGTCCTCTGACCTCTGACCTCACCTCACCTCTCTGTCCCCTGACCTCTGACCTCACCTCTCTGTCCCCTGACCTCTGACCTCACCTCTCTGTCCCCTGACCTCTGACCTCACCTCTCTGACCTCACCTCTCTGTCCCCTTACCTCTGACCTCACCTCTCTGACCTCACCTCTCTGACCTCTGACCTCTGACCTCACCTCTCTGTCCCCTTACCTCTGACCTCACCTCTCTGACCTCTGACCTCACCTCTCTGTCCTCTGACCTCTGACCTCACCTCTCTGTCCTCTGACCTCACCTCTCTGACCTCTGACCTCACCTCTCTGTCCTCTGACCTCTGACCTCACCTCTCTGACCTCACCTCTCTGTCCTCTGACCTCTGACCTCACCTCTCTGTCCCCTGTCCCCTGACCCCTGACCTCTGACCTCACCTCTCTGTCCCCTGACCCCTGACCTCTGACCTCACCTCTCTGACCTCTGTCCCCTGTCCCCTGACCTCTGACCTCACCTCTCTGTCCCCTGACCCCTGACCTCTGTCCCCTGACCTCTGTCCTCACCTCTCTGACCTCACCTCTCTGTCCCCTGACCTCTGACCTCTGACCTCTGACCTCTGACCTCTGTCCTCTGCAGGACGTCACGTCCACCAAGGGGAACGAGTTTGAAGACTACTGCCTGAAACGAGAGCTCCTGATGGGAATCTTCGAGATGGGCTGGGAGAAGCCGTCCCCCATCCAGGTACGGCCGGTCCCGGACCGCAGGACGCTACAGGTGAGAGACAGGAAGTGATGTCATAGTGACGTCATGAGGCGCTGTGTTGCAGGAGGAGAGCATCCCCATCGCCCTGTCAGGACGAGACATTCTGGCTCGAGCCAAGAACGGAACCGGGAAGAGCGGAGCGTATCTGATCCCTCTGCTGGAGCGGATCGACCTCAAGAAGGACTACATCCAGGGTCAGACCCTCCTTTACTCCTCTTTACTCCTCCTGCTGCTCCTCTTTACTCCTCCTGCTCCTCTTTACTCCTCCTGCTGCTCCTCTTTACTCCTCTTTACTCCTCTTTACTCCTCTTTACTCCTCCTCCTCTTTACTCCTCTTTACTCCTCTTTACTCCTCTTTACTCCTGCTCCTCCTCTTTACTCCTCTTTACTCCTCTTTACTCCTCTTTGCTCCTCCTGCTGCTCCTCTTTACTCCTCCTTCTGCTCCTCCTGCTGCTCCTCCTCCTCTTTACTCCTCTTTACTCCTCCTGCTGCTCCTCTTTACTCCTCTTTACTCCTCCTGCTGCTCCTCCTGCTCCTCTTTACTCCTCTTTACTGCTCCTGCTCCTCCTCCTCCTCCTCTTTACTCCTCTTTACTCCTCTTTACTCCTCCTGCTGCTCCTCTTTACTCCTCCTCCTCCTCTTTACTCCTCCTCCTCCTCTTTACTCCTGCTCCTCCTCTTTACTCCTCTTTACTCCTCCTGCTCCTCCTCCTATTCTTTACCCATGCTCCTGCTCCTCCTCTTTACTCCTCCTGCTGCTCCTCTTTACTCCTCCTCCTCCTCTTTACTCCTCCTCCTCTTTACTCCTCTTTACTCCTGCTGCTCCTCTTTACTCCTCTTTACTCCTCCTGCTGCTCCTCTTTACTCCTCTTTACTCCTCCTGCTCCTCCTCTTTACTCCTCCTGCTGCTCCTCTTTACTCCTCCTCCTCTTCTTTACTCTTGCTCCTGCTCCTCCTCTTTACTCCTCCTCCTCTTCTTTACTCTTGCTCCTCCTCCTCTTCTTTACTCCTCCTCCTCCTCTTTACTCCTCCTCCTCTTCTTTACTCTTGCTCCCCCCCCCCTCCCGTTCTGACGTGTTGCTGTGGTTGCCCCCCGACCAGCCGTCGTCATGGTGCCGACCCGGGAGCTGGCGCTGCAGGTGAGCCAGATCAGCATCCAGATCAGTAAACATCTGGGCGGAGTCAAGGTCATGGCGACGACCGGCGGCACCAACCTGAGGGATGACATCATGCGCCTGGATGAGACTGGTGAGACTCAACCCCTCATCATCATCATCAATAACAAATATTGATCGGCCGTCCAGGTGTGACATCATCAGTCTCTGTTTACAGTGCACGTGGTCATCGCCACGCCGGGACGCATCCTGGACCTGATCAAGAAGGGCGTGGCCAAAGTGGACCGCGTCCAGATGATGGTGATGGACGAGGTAACGGGGACGATCAATACTGGGATCAGTCAGTGATGAGTATTGATGAGTATTGATGAGTATTGATGAGTATTGATCAGTATTGATGAGTATTGATGAGTATTGATCAGTATTGATGAGTATTGATCAGTATTGATGAGTATTGATGAGTATTGATGAGTATTGATCAGTATTGATGAGTATTGATGAGTATTGATCAGTATTGATGAGTATTGATGAGTATTGATGAGTATTGATCAGTATTGATGAGTATTGATCAGTATTGATGAGTATTGATGAGTATTGATCAGTATTGATGAGTATTGATGAGTATTGATGAGTATAGGTTGTTTCTGGCAGAGTAGATGGAGGGCTTTCTGCAGAGACGATAGGAAAATGCCTACGGTCTCATGCGGCTCTTCAAAGCGGTCTAACCGTGTTGTTTTTAGAGTTACTAAGGTAGTAACTCTCAGGACTCAAATTTCAACAATTGACCGAATAACAGTGGGTCAGAGGGACGTAACTGACCATAGTAAACAAACGGTGTCTTAGCCTGCCTTACAGCAAAAATGGCACATAGAAAGAGGTAAAGAATATATTTTAATAATATTTAACCATCAAAGATGTTCAATCAAACCCACATTGTTTGAAACAACGGTCAAAACATACACTGCCAGTGTCACAACTAAGCATATAAAGTCAGCTAGCCTAATGCTAATGTATATGTAAAACCTCATAGACGGGCTAACAGAAATTAGCATGCAGTTTACAGCCAGTAAAGCTGATGAAAACGGTTTTATTTCTGGCTATAGCGCTGGTAACACATCACCGTTTAACCCAGAGTCTGTGGTCAGTTTAACGCTTCGGACTTTGCTCTGATGTTTGTTCTGGGAGAAGTGCAGAGTCTGTGGGATCCGCTCAACCGAGCACTGAACAGCAGCAGCAGCTGTCAGCTGATCTGCTGTGTGCCGTCTGTGTCCTCCCTGAGGCGAAACGTAAAAAGTAAACATAACGTATCCGCATGCTTTTGGAGGTTTACACAGGCTAAATTGTTTTTCAGATTAATGTTGGTTTCATTGATGAAATTTAACAACTGTTCATTGTTTGAATGACAAGTAGCAGCTGCCTTGATTATGGACTGAAATCACCACATTTAGGATCTAAACAAATAAATAAATGCTTTACAAAGAACATCAGTTTAATAATTTTATTTTATTAAGTCGACATGGTTACTAAACAATTAAAGATTATTACCACTTCATGACTTGACTCGGTATTTCTATGTGAGTCCTGTCGCCACTCTGTTATCAGTCCCTTAGGTGTTAAGGCAGTTTTTTCACTGCTTCCTTTCTCCCGACTCAAGGTTGTATGGATCCTTCCGATATATTTTTCTAATTTTTGGTGATACCAGCTACAAAGGCTACAAAAGCTTTGGAGTACTTGCTTCCCATCATTTTCAGGCACCGTTCTCCACTTCCTGCCCTCCATCTGACATAGCCACGTCATCAGAACCACGTGACTGAAAACAACCTATTGATCAGTATTGATGAGTATTGATGAGTATTGATGAGTATTGATGAGTATTGATGAGTATTGATCAGTATTGATGAGTAAATGATATTGATTGAGTATTGATGAATTGATCAGTATTGATGATATTGATCAGATTGATGAGTATTGATCAATTGATGAGTATTGATGAGTATTGATGAGTATTGATGAGTATTGATCAGTATTGATGAGTATTGATGAGTATTGATCAGTATTGATGAGTATTGATGAGTATTGATCAGTATTGATCAGTATTGATGAGTATTGATCAGTATTGATGAGTATTGATGAGTATTGATGAGTATTGATCAGTATTGATGAGTATTGATCAGTATTGATGAGTATTGATGAGTATTGATGAGTATTGATCAGTATTGATGAGTATTGATCAGTATTGATGAGTATTGATGAGTATTGATGAGTATTGATCAGTATTGATCAGTATTGATGAGTATTGATGAGTATTGATGAGTATTGATCAGTATTGATCAGTATTGATGAGTATTGATCAGTATTGATGAGTATTGATGAGTATTGATCAGTATTGATCAGTATTGATGAGTATTGATGAGTATTGATGAGTATTGATGAGTATTGATCAGTATTGATGAGTATTGATCAGTATTGATCAGTATTGATGAGTATTGATGAGTATTGATCAGTATTGATCAGTATTGATGAGTATTGATCAGTCAGTGATCAGTATTGATCAGTATTGATGAGTATTGATTGTCTCCTCAGGCGGACAAGCTGCTGTCTCAGGACTTCGTGGTTCTGATCGAGGACATCATCAGCTTCTTGGCCAAGAACAGACAGATCCTGCTCTACTCGGCCACCTTCCCCATCAGCGTGCAGAAGTTCATGGTGAGAGGTCACGGGGGGGTCACGCTGAGGTCACGGGGTCACCCAGGGTCACGCTGAGGTCACGGGGGGTCAACATGAAGTTATTCAACGTAAACGTTCAACACAGCTTCCTGCAGTTTCATTTTTAAACTTGTGTGTCTCCGTGTGTGTGTGTCCGTGTGTGTTTGTGTGTGTCTCTGTGTGTGTGTGTGTCCGTGTGTGTCTCTGTGTCTTTGTGTGTCCGTGTGTCTGTGTGTGTGTGTGTCTCCGTGTGCGTGTGTGTGTGTGTGCGTGTGCGCAGGCCAAACACCTCCAGAAGCCGTATGAGATCAACCTGATGGAGGAACTCACTCTGAAGGGAATCACTCAGTTCTACGCCTACGTCACCGAGAGGCAGAAGGTCCACTGCCTCAACACACTCTTCTCCAGGGTAACACACACACACACACACACACACACACACACACACACACACACACACAGACACAGAGGCGTTCATCCAGAGGAGGGTAGAGACCAACACCGTGTGTGTGTGTGTGTGTGTGTCAGCTCCAGATCAACCAGTCCATCATCTTCTGTAACTCGACGCAGCGCGTGGAGCTGTTGGCCAAGAAGATCACGCAGCTGGGTTACTCCTGCTTCTACATCCACGCCAAGATGATGCAGGTCAGAATCACCATGGCAACGCGCCACCGCGCCTCATGACACGTGACGATGTAACGAGGATCAGTGATGGTTCATCAGTGTGATCTGTGTGTGTGTGTTTCAGGAATACAGAAACCGTGTGTTTCATGACTTCAGGAACGGACTCTGCAGGAACCTCGTCTGCACAGGTCACTGTCACTGTTGTTGTTGTCATGGTGATGAGATCCTGTCTGAGCCAGCCCATGTTGATGTTGATGTTGTTGTTGTTGTTGTTGTTGTTGTGTAGATCTGTTCACCAGAGGAATCGACATCCAGGCCGTCAACGTCGTCATCAACTTCGACTTCCCCAAGAACGCAGAGACTTACCTGCACCGCATCGGACGATCAGGTGTGTGTCTGTGTGTGTGTGTGTGTCTGTGTGTCTGTGTGTGTGTGTGTGTGTCTGTGTGTGTGTGTGTGTGTGTCTGTGTGTGTGTGTGTCTGTGTGTCTGTGTGTGTCTGTGTGTGTGTTTTTGTCCCTCTTCCTGATCCCTTAGTTTTTTGCATGAGTCACACCTAAATGTTTCCGATCATCAAACTAATGTTAATATCAGACTAAGGGCCCGTCCCAGTTCTCCCCCTCAGATCTGACCTGATCTGCCCTCCTACTGCCCTGTGGAGACGGACATCACTACTGTAGTGAACGTAGCCAGCGTGATAACATACGTCACATGTTTACATTCTACCGGTGGAGCTGCTACTGTTGTCATTCAGGAAACATGCCGGCGGTTCCAGCTGTTGTTGCCTGTTGCGTTGGCTGTGTTTGTAACTCATGGTTATCGTAGTTTAACAGACTGTTCTGCGTTTATGTGTGAAGAGCTGTAGCTGAACGTTTCCGCGCCCTGATTGGCCAGAATCTTATCCTAATAACAGTAAAACGGTAGCGTTAAAAAAAGATTCACTCCCCTCAGAGTGTGTACGGAGGTAGAAACTATCGATTGAGACCAAAAAACGTTGTGGTACCAGGCTGTAAATATGGTTTTGAAAGCTGTAAAGTCGGGTATTTTAACATGGGGGTCTATGGAGAGTTGCTCCTTCTGGAGCTGCTGCTGCCCCCCGCGCCCCCCCACAGGAAGAAGAGGGGATTGCAGTTTTTTGAACGCGGAAGTGAGCTTCACTTCTCAGACCGACAACTGCCCCCTTGGTGAAGAGGTGTTTCCCTCTGAGTCGCCGTAGGGCTGATGTTGGCGGGGTTTACCGCTAGACTGGCAGAGCTGCTACTGAACACGCTACCTCGTCTCCGCTCCCGTTTATAGGCGAACCCAGAACGCTCGGCTACACTAGATTAGCCGGGCTAACTGTTAGCTCCCTGTTTAACTTTAATAACTCAGTGACTCAAACGGTCCATGAAAAAATATTTTTATATCTGAGTTCCAACATGACTGGAGTGGTTTCATGTCGTGTCCCACAACGGAGGGTTTTAACAGCTGACGTCCTGATGTTAGCTTTGCTGCCGCCCTTAGCTTTGCTGCCGCCCTTAGCTTTGCTGCCGCCCTTAGCTTTGCTGCCGCCCTTAGCTTTGCTGCCGCCGTTAGCTTTGCTGCCGCCCTTAGCTTTGCTGCCGCCCTTAGCTTTGCTGCCGCCGTTAGCTTTGCTGCCGCCCTTAGCTTTGCTGCCGCCCTTAGCTTTGCTGCCGCCCTTAGCTTTGCTGCCGCCCTTAGCTTTGCTACCGCCGTTAGCTTTGCTGCCGCCGTTAGCTTTGCTGCCGCCCTTAGCTTTGCTACCGCCGTTAGCTTTGCTGCCGCCGTTAGCTTTGCTGCCGCCCTTAGCTGTCCCTGTCAGCTGCAGCCACTGATGCGACACCGTGATTCCCCCAATAAATACCACACAGCGACACAGAGAGAAATCGTTATGTTTCAGATTTGTCTAAACAGTGATCGAGACAACGGGTAATTTTATATTCCATTAGTTTTAAGCCGGCATCGGACCTCACTACATTTTGAGGGCTGTTTTTAAGGGCAAATTCGCACTTCCCCTTCCCTAGAGTAATGGGACCCCCCCCCACACACACGTGAACACAGGGCTAGGGGGAGAATTGGGACAGGCCCTAAGTGAATAGGGGATGATGTAATGTATTAAAGGGACGACCAGTTGTTCCTGGTCTCGCTGCTGCTCCGTTACACCCCCCCTCTCTCTCTGCCCCCCCCCCAGGGCGGTTTGGCCACCTGGGCCTGGCCATCAACCTGATCACGTCCGAGGACCGGTTCAACCTGAAGGCCATCGAGGACCAGCTGGTGACGGACATCAAGCCCATCCCCAGCAGCATCGATAAGAGTCTGTACGTGGCCGAGTTCCACGCCGCCGCCGCCGCCGACTGCCACGTGGAGGAGGAGGAGGAGGAGAAGCCCGCACGCCATCAGGACAGCAGCGCCTAGACAGGTGGGCGGAGCCTCACACACGCCCCTCAGTCTGTCTGTGTGTGTGTGTGTGTGTGTGTGACCTCTGACCTCTGGTGTCTCCCTGCAGGACGTCAGGACGCCGGCGTTCACACATCAGCTGTTTCCTGTTTCTCCTCCGACATGTGGACGTCCAGCTGTTCCTCCTCTTCGTCCCCCAGAGCCTCCTCCTCCTCCTCCTCCTCCTCCTCCTCCTCCTCCTCCTGTTCTGCACCAACCTCCAACTGGACTTTTCAGTGTTTCCTGCTCGTTAGCGTTGGTTGGTTGTCAGGGAGACGAGCTCTCATCTTCATCATCTTCATCATCATCATCATCATCGGTGGCGGTGCAGCTGCGACCGGCGCCGCTCTGTCGTCTCAAGTGCCTTAAACTCAGAACGAGCACAAACTCACATCCGTCTGGTTTTATTTAAACGTTGCATTATGCAAAGGGAAAAGAAAAGACACACACACACACACTCTCGCACACACACACACACACACTCTGCTGGTGTGTGTGTGTGTGCGTGTGCGTCTCCAACTCCATCGTCCTGAATGTGAAACGTTTCTTTCCATGTGAACGTTGCAATAACAAACGGCAGCTTTATTTCAACGCAGCGCGACTGTTCCTCCTCGTCACCGTTAGAGACACGCCCCCCAAACCCCCCCCCCCCCCCCCGCTGACTGACAGACACACACACACACACACACACAGACAGAGCAGGGGAATCGAACAGCGGCCCCGTGCCGCTGCCGCTGCACCTCAGGCGCCGCTGGTTCTGTGTAAGAGAAGTGACAAAGTGTCGAAGCTCCTGGTTCTGACGGCGCCCAGCGTGTGTGTGTGTCTGTGTGTGTGTGTGTCTGTGTGTGTGTGTGAGTGGCAGGTGAAGTCTCAGGACGTTGGTGCAACAGTTTGAACGAGCTCAGAAACGAAAAAGCAGGAAATTCAGTTCAGTTTAGTTTTGAATCCTGAGGTGAAACTTTATCGACAACTCTCCTGGTGACGAACAGTTGGTGAATGTATTGGTGTGAATCTGGAGCCGCTGCATCACGATGATGATGATGATGGTGATGATGGTGATGATGATGATGGTGATGATGATGATGGTGATAATG
Organism: Decapterus maruadsi; assembly: GCA_030347415.2. Taxonomy (NCBI): domain Eukaryota; kingdom Metazoa; phylum Chordata; class Actinopteri; order Carangiformes; family Carangidae; genus Decapterus; species Decapterus maruadsi. The sequence goes on from CM064897.1 coordinate 26,661,733, forward strand.
GTGATGGGAGACTTGAGCAACGACAGCATCTATATGATTTTCTTTGCCCCCCCCCCGCCCCCGCCGCCCCCCAGCAGAAGCACAGCTTTGTTTCCTGAGGAGGAGGAGGATGAAGAGGAGGAGGATGAAGAGGAGGAGCTGTGTGAAGCAGAACTGTAGCATCTTTTGAATCGGCAGCTGTGACTCCTCCTTGTTTTTTCCCGTCGAGCGTCAACGAACCATAAAAAAGAAAAAGACACAAAAAAAGAGGAGTTTTTTCTTTCTTTTCTTTTCTTTCACTTTGTTTCTCTGATGTTGGAGCTTCGGCCGCGACTCGACTCTGGAGCCTCAACCACTCGCTCTGCTCTGACGTCACCGTGACATCGCTCAGAAACACCTGACGTCACCGTGACGACATCATCTACAGACGGGCGTGAGGTCACGTTGGGGGCGGAGCCTCAGAGTCTGAGGAAGCGTTGAAGCACCGTGACCTTCGCCTGGTGATCAGAGTGCTGGGATTTGTTTTCAGCCCCCCACCCCGCCCCCCCGCCCCCCCCCCCCCCCCTCCTCCTCTACGAGGTGTTGAATCATTTTGAGGAGACAAAATTGTAAATGATTCTTTGTTTACACACTTTTGTCGTTTACAGTTTGAAAAAGAGAGAAAAAAAAAGAGAAAACCGTAGTTTGCTTCACGGGCGACGTCGTCGTCTTCATCTCCATGGAAACAATTTTCAGGATTTACATTGAAGCAAAACCAAAAAATGGAGTGTGTGTGAGTGTGATGAGAGTGTGTGTGTGTGTGTGTGTGTGTGTGTGTGCATGAGGTAAAGTGAGAGACCAGCAGGTGTGTGTGTGAGTTTCTGTTTGAGACGAGCAGGAGTGTGTGTGTGTGTGTGTGTGTGTGTGTGTGTGTGTGTGTGTGTGTGAGACAGGGTCTAAACTGTGTGTGTTTGAGAGTGTGTGAGAGAGACCAGCAGGTGTGTGTGTATATGTGTATATATGTGTGTGTGTGTGTGTGTGTGTGTGTGTGTGGACTCACCTGCAGCTTCAGTGAAACTGACGTCAGGATTAAAATCTATGTTTTGTTGAATCAGGTTTCAGTGACTCAGTCGATGTCGGTTCTGAAGAGACGACAATAAGACAGGTGTGTGTGTTACTGTGTGTGTCTGTGTGTCTCTGTGACTGTGTGTGTGACTGTGTGTCTGTGTGTGTGAGACTTGTCTTGATTGGCTGTTGAACGTGGTCTGAGTGTTTCCACCGTCAGTGACGTGATGTTTGTTTTGTTTATTTGTTTGTTTGTGGGCGTGTCTCTGCTGAGTCATGCTCCACGTCTCTGTTTGTCCATCACGTCCTGACGGCGACTCGTCGTCTCCTCGGCGACCGGCTCAGACGCAGAGCGCCGTTCCTTCTGATCTGTCATTGATCTGGTCGGATGATTGGATGGTTGATCAGTTTCTAGTCGTAACATTTTCCTCAGTGTCGAGATCTCAGGAAGAAACAGACTGAAGGAACCGTCGCCGAGGAGACGATGAAGGGGGGGGGGGTGTGCACTCTGACCTCAGGTCTGTTGTGCTGATGGGGGGTGGGGGGAGGAGGGGGAGGGGAGGGGAGGGTATTTGTCAGAAACTTGTTAAAAAAGAATGAAAAACAAAAAGAGGAGAGATTCACAACGACTCTTCTGTTGGTTCAATAATTCTGCATCGGGGAAAAAACCAAAAACTTCAGAAGAACTCAGATCAGTGATCAGTCTGAACTCAGATCAATCTGAACTCAGATCAGTGATCAGTCTGAACTCAGATCAGTCTGAACTCAGATCAGTGATCAGTCTGAACTCAGATCAGTGATCAGTCTGAATTCAGATCAGTGATCAGTCTGAACTCAGATCAATCTGAACTCAGATCAGTGATCAGTCTGAATTCAGATCAGTGATCAGTCTGAACTCAGATCAGTCTGAATTCAGATCAGTGATCAGTCTGAACTCAGATCAACCTGAATTCAGATCAGTGATCAGTCTGAACTCAGATCAACCTGAATTCAGATCAGTGATCAGTCTGAACTCAGATCAGTGATCAGTCTGAACTCAGATCAGTCTGAATTCAGATCAGTGATCAGTCTGAATTCAGATCAGTGATCAGTCTGAACTCAGATCAGTCTGAATTCAGATCAGTGATCAGTCTGAACTCAGATCAACCTGAATTCAGATCAGTGATCAGTCTGAACTCAGATCAACCTGAATTCAGATCAGTGATCAGTCTGAACTCAGATCAATCTGAATTCAGATCAGTCTGAACTCAGATCAATCTGAACTCAGATCAGTGATCAGTCTGAACTCAGATCAATCTGAACTCAGATCAGTGATCAGTTCTGAACTCAGATCAGTCTGAATTCAGATCAGTGATCAGTCTGAATTCAGATCAGTGATCAGTCTGAACTCAGATCAATCTGAATTCAGATCAGTGATCAGTCTGAACTCAGATCAGTCTGAATTCAGATCAGTGATCAAACTGAACTCAGATCAATGTGAATTCAGATCTGATCAGTCTGAACTCAGATCAGTCTGAATTCAGATCAGTGATCAAACTGAACTCAGATCAATGTGAATTCAGATCGGTGATCAATCTGAACTCAGATCAGTCTGAATTCAGATCAGTCTGAACTCAGATCAATCTGAACTCAGATCAGTCTGAATTCAGATCAGTCTGAACTCAGATCAACCTGAATTCAGATCAGTGATCAGGTGACTCAGCTTGGATTTGAACAGGAACCTTCTGTAGTCACATCCTCAGTTGTCTTGTAGTTGTCGGCCCCTCTGCGGCCCCCGGAGGCCTCTCTCTGCGGCCCCGGAGGCCCCTCTCTGTGGCCCCCGGAGGCCCCTCTCTGCGGCCCCCGGAGGCCTCTCTCTGCGGCCCTCGGAGGCCTCTCTCTGTGGCCCCCGGAGGCCTCTCTCTGCGGCCCCCGGAGGCCTCTCTCTGCGGCCCCCGGAGGCCTCTCTCTGCGGCCCCCGGAGGCCCCTCTCTGCGGCCCCCGGAGGCCCCTCTCTGCGGCCCCCGGAGGCTTCTCTCTGTGGCCTCGGAGGCCCCTCTCTGTGGACCCTGTGTGAATCAGAAGCAGGCTCATGTGTTGCAGGTGAAGGACTGGTTGTTTTGCTGAGTCATCGTCCCACCGTGTCTGTGTCTGTCTCTTGTTGATCCGGTGAAACTGTAACGAGTTGTTTGATCTGTTGATTGAAATGTTGTAGTTTCCTGGTGAAACAGGACGAGTCTGAACTGAACTCGTGTCTTCACTTTGTCCTCGACTCAAACTCCTGCAGGGCCCGACAACCACTCAATAAACTCAGCTGAGATCTACAACGTCTGCTCCTCCTTCATTCATCTCTGATCTCTGAC
>CM064897.1:26670097-26677597 GCA_030347415.2 Decapterus maruadsi
TGTCAGTCAGGTGGGGGGGGGGGCAGTTTGACCCCACAGTCCCCCCCTCACTAACACCCCCCCCCCCATCCTCCTCCTCTCCTCCCTCCACAGGCAGTAACTACATCGCCACCATGACGCTGGGCTCAGCGGGGGCTCACGCCTCCTACTACCACAAAGCCAACGACCAGGTAACCCCCCCCCCCCCCCCCCCCCCCCCAGGTGTCTCTGACCCCCGCCCCCCCCCCCCTGCAGCTCTGACCTGTGACCTCTGACCCCCACAGCTGCAGCTGGGTGTGGAGTTCGAGGCCAGCTCCAGGATGCAGGACACCAGCGTGTCGTTCGGGTACCAGCTGGACGTCGCCAAGGCCAACCTGCAGTTCAAAGGTCAGCCTCACGCCTGTTACCATGACAACCACCGCCACGCACAGGCCCATCACACTGTGTTCAAACACACCCCCCCCCCCCAACACCCACATAGAGCATGAACTGAGGAAACACTACGTGTCTTAAAGGGATAGTTCAACATTTAGTCAAACTGTCCCATCACCATAACCCCTATAGTCATAGCAGTAGGTTCGTTACCTTTAATTGTCGGTGCAAGCTATTTTTGAACGGCGGAGCAGAGCCGTGAGCTCCTCAGATTCAGATCAGAGGTTTTGCATGTATTTCCCTCTAAAACAACTCTGTGTGGTAACGTTGTGTTATTATCTCATAGTGTGGTGAATGTGCAGGTCACAACTTGTCCACCAGAGCGTTGTGGAGTTGTTGGATTGTGTATTTGATGAGTTTGATGAGGGAAACCAAGAAATCCCATGAGCCTCCGTAGCGTAGCTCTGAGCAGCTCACGGCTCTGCTCCGCCGTTCTAAAAACAGCTTGCACCGACAATTAAAGGTAACAAACCTACTGCTATGACTATAGGGATTATGGTGATGGGACAGTTTGACTAAATGTTGAACTGTCCCTTTAAGCAGTGGTCTGAGCTTGGGGAGAAAATGAAGTAGAAAATGAACAGAGTTTCAGGATTCAGACGGTGGTCTCGTGTCTCGTGTCTCTGCTCCGCTCCAGGGTCCGTGGACAGTAACTGGGTGGTCGGAGCCACGTTGGAGAAGAAGCTGCTTCCTCTTCCTCTGTCGCTGGTTCTCTGCTCCTTCCTCAACCACCGCAAGAACAAGTTCCAGTGCGGCTTCGGAGTCACCATCGGCTAGAACCTGGACCCGGACCTGGACCTGGACCTGGACCTGGACCTGGACCTGGACCCGGACCCGGACCCGGACCTGGACCTGGACCCGGACCCGGACCTGGACCTGGACCTGGACCCGGACCCGGACCCGGACCTGGACCCGGACCCGGACCCGGACCCGGACCTGGACCCGGACCTGGACCTGGACCTGGACCTGGACCCGGACCTGGACCCGGACCTGGACCCGGACCTGGACCCGGACCCGGACCCGGACCCGGACCTGGACCCGGACCCGGACCCGGACCTGGACTCTGTCCCTCCTCAGACTGTCCAGCCGTACGAAGCTGCGTCACCAACGATGACTCATCAACTCTAACGACTCGGCTCGTCCTGATTGGTCGGTGTGTGACAGGAAGTGGTCGTTCACACACTCGTTACTGACTCTGTTGTTGGTTTGTTTTGGTTTTTATTCTTTGTGTTTTTTTACTGTAACGTGGTCCAGCAGGAGGCGCCGCCGCCGCCGCCGCCGCCGCCGCTCCACTCATCCTCCACTCATCCTGTTTCTGTTCCCTCCATCATCGACTGTCTGTATATAAATATTTACCTCTGAACGATAAAATCCATTTCTACTAAACTCTGGTCTCAGTCTGGTCCTCGTCACTCAGAGCAGCCGACCAATCAGAGCAGAGATCACAGCCTCTGTTGCCGGGTAGAAACCACACTGACACAAAGAGCTCATCACGTTTTATTTAATACAATGAAATAAATCTGTGGTGTGATGTCACAGGTGTGTGTGTGTGTGTGTGTGTGTGTGTGTGTGTGTGTGTGTGTGTGTGTGTGTGTGTGAGATCAAAGTCTAGCTGCTGTTTGCAGCTGTTTCCATTGAAAGGTCAAAGGTGAAACTCTGGTGAACATCTGGAACGTGACCTGTTTTACAGCTGCACATCATCTGAACTTCTAAACAACAGTTCAATCAAATAATAATAAATACAACACAGGATGAATGACGTACACTACCAAGGTTATTAAGGCCAAAAAGAACAAACCTGCCACAAAAAATAAAAATAAAAAAAATTTAACCAGATTTTTTTTCTTGTGCCAATTTTTTTTTTTACCAGATTTTTTTTTTTTTTTTTTTACCTGACTTTTACTTTTTCTTGAGCCAGATTCTTTTGGGGGGGCTGTGTTTTTATTGGCTGGCCATCAGACTCCTTCATATGTAGGAAGATAAAGGACAATAAGTAATAAATAATGAAATATAATAGTGATCATCAGGATCAAAGTCTCTGACGACGATGATGTCACTGATGATGTCACAGTCTCACCTGCACACACAGCTGTCCTCCTGTCTCCGTGACGACGCTGCTGCTGCTCTGGGTTGTTATGGAGCAGCTGAGGTCAAAGGGCGTCTGTCGTCGCTACGTCCTCTCACCTGAGCCGAGTCGGGTGATGACATCACTGATGACATCACTGACGAACACCTTGACATGTGAAAGAGAGAGTTTGAAAACGTTGTATGTCAGTCCTTACAGACCATAGTTACTGGAAATGTTTCACTGCTGTTATAAATAAAAGCACAGATTTTTTCATCTTTGATCAAATCTTTATTGACAGAATCACAGAGACAACGAACGTCCAAACTCTGTCACAGAAACAACACGTCGTCGTATGTGAAGTTACATCAGAGCAGTCGACAGCGCGACGCGGTCAGCAGGACTTTAGCCTCCACACACACACACACACACACACACAGACACAGACACACACACTGACCTGTATAGATCTGACCTATAGATGAGCAGCTGTATATAAACACAGAGCAGAGCCTCAGACTCAGATTCACCACCAGCTGCTGCTGCTGCAGGTCAGACACTCAGCTACGTCTTATCATCACACCTGTCATTAAAGTGTGTTTTGCTGAGTCATGACTGAGTCTTTCTTCTGTTGCAGAGTCGTCATGACGTTCCTGCTGCTGCTCGTCTGCATCGTCGGCGTCACCGGTTCGTTCTGTCGTCGTTGTGTAGAATCTAAATGTAAAGAAGTGACAGCGACGCTGAGATCTGGTCCAACATGTCAACCAGCCAGTAGTAGTGACCTCTGACCTCTGACCTCTGACCTCTGAGCTGAGACGTAGACAGGATGATGGTGTTTTATTTGTCAGAGGGAGGTTCATGATAAACCTCTGATGCACGTTGCCTTCAGGGACAGTTGTTCATCAACAGTCTCTGTATTTCCCTCTAGAACAACTCTGTGTGGTAACGTTGTGTTATTATCTCATAGCGTGGTGAATGTGCAGGTCACAACTTGTCCACCAGAGCGTTGTGGAGTTGTTGGATTGTGTATTTGATGAGTTTGAAACCAAGAAATCCCATAATGAGCCTCCGTAGCGTAGCTCTGAGCAGCTCACGGCTCTGCTCCGCCGTTCTAAAAATAGCTTGCACCAACAATTAAAGGTAACAAACCTACTGCTATGATTATAGGGGTTATGGTGATGGGACAGTCTGACTAAATGTTGAACTGTCCCTTTAAAAGCTTGTTGGCTGTTTTGTTTTCATTGTGTGTCTGTTGTATCTCCTCTGCTCATCTTCCTCCTCAGGTTGCCATGCCAACCTGGCGCGGCGTGACCCGCCCCAGCCTCAGGTGGACATGGTCAAAGACGCTTTCTGGGACTACGTCGCCAAGGCAACCAGGACGGCGGAGGACTCGCTGAGGCAGATCAGAGAGTCGGAGCTGGGGAGGGACGTGAAGTAAGAGACAGAGGAGGAGGGGGAGGAGGAGGGAGGAGGAAGGGGGGGGGGAGGAGGAGGAGGAGGAAGATCAGAGTGAACTAGACACGGGCGCCGGCCCCCGCGGCCCCCAGGGCTTTGGTCCAGCTATGACTTATTAAAACTGTGTGTGTGTGTGTGTGTGTGTGTGTGTGTGTGTGTGTGTGTGTGTGTGTGTGAGCAGCAGTCTGATCTCCCAGAGCGCCGACGCCGTCAACAAGTTCACCGACGCCGTGCAGACTCAGGTGGCGCCGGCGACCTCTGACCTCCTGTCCGGTCTTTCCCAGGAGGCCGAGCGGCTGACGGCCCGTCTGGAGCAGCAGCTGGCGGCGGTGGAGGCCAAGGCCACGCCCCTCGCCCAGGAGCTGGTGACCACGCTGCAGCGGCAGGCGGAGGAGCTGAGGAGGGAGGCCACGCCCCTCGCCACGGCGCTGGAGCCCCACGCCCTGAAGGCGACGCTGCTGCAGAACCTGGCGCCGTACGGCGAGGAGCTGAAGGAGCAGCTGGACGCCATGTGGGACGCCTTCAGTCACATGGTGCAGTGACGGGACTGACGGCCAATCAGAGCGCCCGTCTGACTCCTGGACCAATCAGAGCGCCCGTCTGACTCATCGTCATCAGTCTGTGTCTGTTCCACTGTTTACAAAACAATAAATACTGTAAATAAACAACAAAGCTTCAATGAGTTCATTTCACATCGTAAACAAACAGACGCTGTCTTTACACTCTTAGAAATAAGGGTTCCAAAAGGGTTCTTCTACCAGGGCTGAGGTTCTACATGGAACCATTTGCTTCTTCGAGGGTTCTTGGTGACACTAAGGGTTCCAGTAAAAGGGTTCTTGGGTTCTAGATGGAACCCCCAGTAAGGGTTCTGGGTTCTGGGTGGAACCCCCAGTAAGGGTTCTGGGTTCTGGGTGGAACCAATACGCCATAGAAGGGATTGTTGTAGAACCTCTCATTGGGGGTTCTAGGTGGAACCTTTCACAGATGGTTCTAGGTAGAACCCTTTATGTTGGGTTCTAGGTAGGACCTTTAGCTTGAGGTGGTTGCCATGACGACACCCCCCCCCAGGCTGAGGCAGACAGAAACATGGAGAAACAGAGTGATGTTGTGCCTCTGCTCACGGTGACAGAACGGTAGCTCCTCTCAGACCCAGACCCAGAACCAGAACCAGACCCAGACCCAGACCCAGACCGTCAGCGCTGTCAGGACTTCCTGATGAGCAGCAGAGCCAGACATGGCTGCACTCAGAGGCTGATCATTTCCATCCTGTCAGTCTCTCTGAGATGTTGAACACATGGTGAGAAACACAACAGCTTTGTCTACAACTGTGGAAAACATCACATGTGTAGAGTGTGAACTGTGTCCAGGAGGAGCGTGGAAAGAGGAAAACTCTGGAGTTTTTCTGGGCTCTCTCCCACTCTGAGCGATGATGTCATCACTCTGACACCAACATTCCGTCCAATACACACCCATTAGAATCTCAACATTTCAACAAAAATGATCAGTGATCAGAGATTGATCAAAAACTATACAACCTATCGAAACATGGATTAATACACTAATACACAAGACTCGTGTCTCTAGTTTAAAGTTTAAACGGAGTCTCTAGGCAACAGTCTGGCTGAGCAGCAGACGTTGGAAAAACTCCAGTGATTGGTCTTTTCCTCCCGTCTCATTGACTTCAATGTAAAGTTTAGTGCAGCGAGTACCGTACGGTGGCCCAGAGGGACAAACCAGAGGGGGGGGTCCAGGCTGTGATGTCACCTGCAGGACAAACCAGAGGGGGGGGGTCCAGGCTGTGATGTCACCTGCAGGACAAACCAGAGGGGGGTCCAGGCTGTGATGTCACCTGCAGGACAAACCAGGGGGGGGGGGGGTCCAGGCTGTGATGTCACCTGCAGGACAAACCAGAGGGGGGGGGGTCCAGGCTGTGATGTCACCTGCAGGACAAACCAGAGGGGGGGGGTCCAGGCTGTGATGTCACCTGCAGGACAAACCAGAGGGGGGGGTCCAGGCTGTGATGTCACCTGCAGGACAAACCAGGGGGGGGGGGGTCCAGGCTGTGATGTCACCTGCAGGACAAACCAGAGGGGGGGGGGTCCAGGCTGTGATGTCACCTGCAGTCTCCACTCAGAGACGAGACGTCACGACTGATTATTGATGATCAATCAGCAGTGAAGGAGCTGCTCGGACCAAAGGTGAGTCAGTTATTGATTAATCAGCGATCAGGTCTGGACTCTGACTCTGGACCAGTGATCGTTGCTCCGTCAGCAGCTGATCTCAGGCCAGCTACCTGCACCGTGTGTGTGTGTGTGTGTGTGTGTGTGTGTGTGTGTGTGTGTGTGTGTGTGTGTGTGTGTGTGTGTCACCTGGTGTGAACCGTGTTGACGTGGAACCAAAACAACCAACACAGCAATAAAAGAGACAACAGCGCCGATCAGGCCGCGACCTTCGGACGCAGGTCGGCCCCGCCCCCTCCCCTGATGACATCACAACACCTGAGGAGCATAAAGGCGGCGCGGCGGAGAGAGACGACACTCACGGACGTCAAACAGGTGAGACACACACACACACACACACACACACACACACACACACACACACAGTGGTGGACAGTAACAGAGTAAATGTACCAGAGGTTGTGTACTTTATTGAGTATTACATTTCTGTGGTACTTGTAGTATTACTCTGTAGTAGAGTCATTCATTGATGTGAAAATAAGACTTTTACTTCAAGTACCTTTAAAAGCAAGTACTTTTTACTCCAGTAACATGTGGACTGATTTAGACCAGTAGTATTTGTACTCTTACTCAAGTACTGGGGTGTAGTACTCTGTCCATCTCTGCACACACACACACACACACACACACACACACACACACACACGGAGCAGGTTGATGTGACTGTGGTTGCCGTGCAGGTGTCGTCGTCATGAGGGTCTTCGTGGTCGTCGTGGTGTTGGCTGTTCTGTCAGGATGCCAGGCCCGCAGCCTCCCCCAGGTCCCGGCCTGGGAGGACGCGCTGGACCAGGTCCAGGGTCTCCTGTCAGACCTGAAGACCAGGACGGAGGCGCTGGTGGAGGACGTGAGGAGCACGCAGATCGGCCGCGAGCTGGAGTGAGTACACACACACACACACACACACACACACACACACACACACACACACACACACACACACACACACACACACACACACACACACACACACATCCTTGTAATGCTATCTTTGTGAAGACACTCGTTGACATAATGTATTCCCTCAGCATAATCTTAAAGGGACAGTTCAACATTTAGTCAGACTGGCCCATCACCATAACCCCTATAGTCATAGCAGTAGGTTCGTTACCTTTAATTGTCGGTGCAAGCTATTTTTAGAACGGCGGAGCAGAGCCGTGAGCTGCTCAGAGCTACGCTACGGAGGCTTATTATGGGATGTCTTGGTTTCCCTCATCAAACTCATCAAATACACAATCCAACAACTCCACAACGCTCTGGTGGACAAGTTGTGACCTGCACATTCACCACGCTATGAGATAATAACACAACGTTACCACACAGAGTTGTTTT
>CM064897.1:26682597-26712597 GCA_030347415.2 Decapterus maruadsi
ACACCGTGTTCACTGTGACATCATAAAGTTACATCACGTCCTTCACGCCGTGTTCACTGTGACATCATAAAGTTACATCACGTCCTTCACGCCGTGTTCACTGTGACATCATAAAGTTACATCACGTCCTTCACGCCGTGTTCACTGTGACATCATAAAGTTACATCACGTCCTTCACGCCGTGTTCACTGTGACATCATAAAGTTACATCACGTCCTTCACGCCGTGTTCACTGTGACATCATAAAGTTACATCACGTCCTTCACGCCGTGTTCACTGTGACATCATAAAGTTACATCACGTCCTTCACACCGTGTTCACTGTGACATCATAAAGTTACATCACGTCCTTCACACCGTGTTCACTGTGACATCATAAAGTTACATCACCTTCACACCGTCCTTCACACCGTGTTCACTATGACATCATAAAGTTACATCACGTCCTTCACACCGTGTTCACTGTGACATCATAAAGTTACATCACGTCCTTCACACCGTGTTCACTGTGACATCATAAAGTTACATCACGTGTGACACTCATCATAAAGTTACATCACGTCCTTCACACCGTGTTCACTGTGACATCATAAAGTTACATCACGTCCTTCACACCGTGTTCACTGTGACATCATAAAGTTACATCACGTCCTTCACACCGTGTTCACTGTGACATCATAAAGTTACATCACGTCCTTCACACCGTGTTCACTGTGACATCATAAAGTTACATCACGTCCTTCACACCGTGTTCACTGTGACATCATAAAGTTACATCACGTCCTTCACACCGTGTTCACTGTGACATCATAAAGTTACATCACGTCCTTCACACCGTGTTCACTGTGACATCACAAAGTTACATCACGTCCTTCACACCGTGTTCACTGTGACATCATAAAGTTACATCATAGAGATAAACATGAGGGCAAAGGTCAAGGAACAGAGACTTACGTAAACCAGACCAAACAACCAGGACCAGAACCAGAGCCAGAGTTCACTGGACATCATAAAGTTACATCACGAACACGACATCATAAAGTTACATCACGTCCTTCACACCGTGTTCACTGTGACATCATAAAGTTACATCACGTCCTTCACACCGTGTTCACTGTGACATCATAAAGTCACATCACGTCCTTCACGCCGTGTTCACTGTGACATCATAAAGTTACATCACGTATTCACGCCGTGTTCACTGTGACATCATAAAGTTACATCACGTATTCACGCCGTGTTCACTGTGACATCATAAAGTTACATCACGTCCTTCACGCCGTGTTCACTGTGACATCATAAAGTTACATCATAGAGATAAACATGAGGGCAAAGGTCAAGGAGCAGAGACTTACGTAAACCAGACCAAACAACCAGGACCAGAACCAGAGCCGGAGCCGGAGCCGGAGCCGGAGCCGGAGCCGGAGCCGGAGCCGGAACCGGAACCGGAACCGGAGCCGGAGCCGGAGCCGGAGCCGGAGCCGGAACCGGAACCGGAACCGGAATCGGAATCGGAGCCGGAGCCGGAGCCGGAGCCGGAGCCGGAACCGGAACCGGAACCAGTACCGGAATCGGAACCGGAGCCGAAGCCGGAACCGGAGCCGGAGCCGGAACCGGAGCCGGAGCCGGAACCGGAGTCGGAACCGGAACCGGAACCAGAACCTTCCACCTTCAGACGAAGGAGTTCACTCTGCTTCGCTCCACTAGAACATTCAGTAGATCTAAAATCAACATCCACACTGACTTTGTTCAAAAAACAACTGAAAAAAACATTTGTAACATTTCTGGATCTGTCACTTTGCACCTTTGATTGAATTAATTAAAAAAAATCTCATTATGTAAATTGTTTGTTTTTTTAATTATTAATTCAGTAGCCTATCTTTCATTTTTCTAATTTGTCTTTCTTTCTTTTCTATTTTCACCACTGCTGCTGCTGTTGTTCCTTAATCCTTAAAGAAAGAAGCTCAGACTGTGGAGCCCTCTAGTGGTCGACAGCTGACCTGCACCACACTGGCTCAAGGTTTAAAGGGATAGTTCACCCAAAATTCAACTTTCCCTCATCATCTCCTCCCCCTCATGTTGACTAAGAGCTGTGAGAGTTTTCAGAGTCCTCCGTTCCTTCTCTGAGTTACGGAGGGTCCACGCAGCAGGATTGGTCCATATAATGGTTGTCAATGGACACCACACCAACAAACATCCAGATCCCTCCATACTGCTGGTCTGTAATGTCCCTCTGGTGGTGAAGCCCCCACAGGAGAAACTGTTCTGAAATAAATTAAATAAGTCTATATTGTTGTAGTGAAGCTCCTTCACTGCTCCACTGGTGTCAGTGCACAGAGCTCCGTTCACTACTGTCACATGGACGTGCAGCGCTGCACGGAGCGTCTGTGACTCTGAAAACTCTCCCAGCCCTTAGTCCACATGAGGGGGAGGAGATGATGAGTGACATTTTTTATTTTGGGTGAACTATGCCTTTACACCTTGAGCCCAGTGTGGTGCAGCCAGGTCACGTGTCGACCACTAGAGGGCTCCACTGTCTGACCACTCATTAACCCTAACTGATGAAATTTGAATTTTGGGTGAAGTATCCCTTTAAAGCCAACAGGTAGATTTACACCAGAGGAATTAGATTTGGTGAAAAACAGTGAGAGAACAAAACTAAACGTGGATAAAAAAAATAAAATAATAAAATCCAGAGGAAAGTGAATCAGACCAAACTGTGACAAAAAAGACAGTGAGAGAAGAAGAAGAAGAAGAAGTGGTTTTATTGTTTTAATCTTTAGTCTGGTTCTGACTGACAGTCCAGCTGTGTGTGTGTGTGTGTGTGTGTGTGTGTGTGTGTGTGTGTGTGTGTGTGTGTGTGTGTGTGTGTGTGTGTGTGTGTGTGTGTGTGTGTGTGTGTGTGTGTGTGTGTGTGTGTGTGTGTGTGTGTGTGTGTGTAGTTGTGTTGTGGTTATAATAGAAACACCAGTGTGAGTGTGTGTTGACTCAACACGCTGCTGCTGTGAGGCGTTCAGGGTCATCACAGACAAACAGCTCACACTCTTTGTGTTTTGTGAAGAAATCGCGTTAAAAGTCGTTAATATTTAATAATTGACTGAACAGGAAACCACGGCAACGGGCGGGAAACAATGAAATCTATCAACACAAACATTGATCAGTGACTGATGCGGGAAAACTCCAGACACTTCCTCCATGACTCGGCACAACCGCGTCATGACTCGGCAGAACCGCGTCATGACTCGGCAGAACCGTCCTAACGACACAGACACTCATTCATCTATAAAATAATAAACATCAGGATGTTATTATTATGGGATGTGAAGCCCTTGTCTTGTCTAGAATGACATGAAGTCATTTCAGTTCAGTTGAAATGTGTTTCTATCGAGCCAAGTTCATACACAGAAACGTTTTAAAGGGATAGTTCACCCAAAAATTCAACAGGAGAAACTGTTCTATATCTGAAGCTTGTTTGTAGCGGAAGCTCGTCTTCCTGGTTCGTCCAACTTTGACAAAGCGGGAAGAAGAGCTGCAGAAATTAACTGGTTATTAAATGAATCGTCAACCACTAGTTTTAATGAGGAAGAAAAAGCTCCAGATTCTTCTGCAGCTTCTTCAATGTGAATATTTGTTCCTTCATGACTGAGTCTCTGTGGTTTTGAGGACGTCGTCTGGTGGTTGGACAAACACTGTTCATGTTTTTAGACATTTGTAACATTTTATTGACCAAACAACTGATCGATTAATCGTTTAAATAATGGTTAGTTTCAGCCCTGTATGACATCACGCTGAGGTCACAGCCCTGTATGACATCACGCTGAGGTCACAGCCCTGTATGACATCACGCTGAGGTCACAGCCCTGTATGACATCACGCTGAGGTCACAGCCCGTCACAGTGATGGGAACAACAGTGGCGCTACCGGCGCTACTTTTCTCAGTAGCGAGGAGCACAAACGTGTCTGTTTCCTTGGTAACGCTGGGCGGAGGGATACGGTGCGTCATGGAGCGATAACGTCTTTCCTTGTAACGACAGTCGTTTCTTCAGAAGGGTTTTATTGGCCAGAGGTCAAAGGTCAGTTCACAGCAGGAAGTAACAGGAGAAGAAGAATTTAAACATAAAAATACAATGAACTAAAGATACACATGTACTATAAACACCAAGGAAACATGTAGTATAAATACAATAAAGATGTAGTTATTGTGTAGTAACTGTTGACACTGCCGGTCACCATGGCAACCTGGTTGATGGCCCCCAGCTTGACCTCTGACCTCCGCTGCTGGATGAGGCGTTCACTGACCAACCGTCAACAGAGCTGTTAAGTTTTAAATCGACTTCCTGCAGCACCATGATCCCAATGTGCACGGTTTATCCACATGACGGCTGTTTAGACGTTTTTTCAGAAGTGAAGCTCACAGCCTCCAGCTTGACCTCTGACCTCTGCTGCTGGATGACGTTCACACAACCGCACAGAGCTGCACACACGAACAGGAACAGGCTGCGAGGAAATAAGGGATGACACACACACACATAAACACGGGTGTGTGTGTTTGAGTGAACAGGTGAACAGGTGTCAGGGTAGAGGAAGAAGGGATGAGACGTCGGAGAACAAGGAAACAGACCCTGAACGTCTCATGGTGTCTTTTGATGTGTGTGTGTGTGTGTGTGTGTGTGTGTGTGTGTGTGTGTGTGTGTGTGTGTGTGTGTGTGTGTGTGTGTGTGTGTGTGTGTGTGTGTGTCCTGTGGTCAGATCTGACCTGAGACCAGTTGAAAGTGTGATTAACGACTCGTGGAGACGAGACACGACGTCCTGTGTCACCTAAACACAGCGCCATGGTGGCCATGAAGGGTCAACACCCGGGGGGGGGGAGGGGGGGAGGGGGGGGTCGTTTCCAATGAGGGAGACAAACGGGTCAAACCGCCCGTCCTCCCTCAGGGTGGACACTTCCTGTCCCTGACATCAGGGGACAACAGCAGAGTCTTCACCTCAACATTCACTTGTTTCAAACTCATTTTCACTGAAATCAGTAGAAAAATCTGCCTGAGAAAGAAGGTTTTTATCAGATTATTTACAGCTTCAATGAGACGAGTCTGATTTTTAGTAGAAGGAGGTCAGTTTGGACAGAAATGAGACAAATGTTCCTGGTGAGATCTAATGACATCATAATGAAGCAAACAAGCTCCTTTATTAATGATTAGCCGCCGTATGACATCACAGCGAGGACGGGAGTGATTCATGTATTACAGATGAATCTATTGATCATTGTTAGAAACGTTCTTATCGTCTCTGTCTCTCCATCATGAAGCTGAGTCACTGCAGCCAGACGAGAAATCAAACCAGTCACGTCACCACGGAGGAAGAGAAACATCTGGTCAATAACTCAACTCAACTTTATTGATAAATTATTGATCAAAACATATGGAAATAAAACAATTAGCATGAACGCATTATAACCAGACTTATAATGAGTTATAATGCAGTTATAGACTATATTATAACTATAGTTATAAATGATCATAATGCTTTATAACAATAAGCATAACACATTATAGAGCATTATAACTAATCTCTCTTTTCTTTGGTTGCTGTTGTAGCACTTTGAGATTTTTTGGTAAATATAAAGTGCTTTACAAATAGAATGTATTAGTATTATAATAATAACTCTATTCTAATACTGGATCCTATAAGACATTTTAAAATTCTCTATGATGTGTCATTGTCTTATTGTTATAAAGCAGTGTGATCATTTATGAGTGTTTATAACTATATTTCTAATGCAGTATATACAGTACTATAACTGCATTATAACTATACTATATATATACTAGATATAAGCATATGTACTATATACTTTATAACTATATGGTTAGAATGAGTTACAGAGATAGACGTCAAATTAAGTGTTTAATTTGTTCAAATCAAGTCAAAGTTCCTCTGAGAAAGTGAGTGAGAAGAAAGAAAGAAAGAAAGAAAGAAAGAAAGAAAGAAAGAAAGAAAGAACAAAGTCCCATTGAGTGAAGTGGTGGAACGAGCTGGTCTGGGTTCAGGGGGCGGAGTCAGAGCGGCCTCACCTGTAACACACCTGCAGAGGGAGGAGGGAGGGAGGGGGGGGGGGGGGGGGGGGGGAGGAGGAGGGAGGACAGGTGAGGATGTGGACCCAGGTGAGGACAGACGAGGAGATGAAGGTCGACCTGTCCACACGTTAGACGCTGCTGCTCTGGAGTGGTTTTTTTTAAACATGGCGTCGTCCTGGCGATTTGCCCTGTTTCTGTCTGTGCTGCTGATGGTGGACGGGGTCGCCACGGTGAGGGGTAACTATGGGGACGCCATCGGGAACAGGACGGACGAGACGACCGGAGACGGTGGACACGAGGACAGTAGTCATGGAGACGGTGGAGACGGTGGACATGAGGACAGTAGTCATGGAGACGGTGGACATGGGGACAGCGGTCACGGAGACAGTAGTCATGGAGACGGTGGACATGGGGACAGTAGTCATGGAGACGGTGGACATGGGGACAGCGGTCACGGAGACAGTAGTCATGGAGACGGACACGGGGACGGACACGGAGGAGCGCCCATCACCACGCTGCCCATCGTGACCTGGAAGTGGCATCATGTGACGGCGCCGTACCTGGTCACGCTGTGGATCCTGGTCAGCTGGATCTGCAAACTCAGTGAGTCCCAGTCCTTAGAGTCCTAAACCGGTCCAAACTGGTCCTAAACCGGTCAAAACCGGTCCAAAACGGTCCAAACTGGTCCTAAACCGGTCCAAACTGGTCCAAACCGGTCTAAACTGGTCCAAACTGGTCTAAACTGGTCCAAACCGGTCTAAACTGGTCCAAACTGGTCCTAAACCGGTCCAAAACGGTCCAAACCGGTCCAAACCGGTCCAAACTGGTCCAAACCGGTCTAAACTGGTCCAAACTGGTCCTAAACCGGTCCAAAACGGTCCAAACCGGTCCAAACCGGTCCAAACTGGTCCAAACCGGTCTAAACTGGTCCAAACTGGTCCTAAACCGGTCCAAACTGGTCCTAAACCGGTCCAAACTGGTCCAAACCGGTCTAAACTGGTCCAAACTGGTCCTAAACCGGTCCAAAACGGTCCAAACTGGTCCTAAACCGGTCCATAACGGTCCAAACCGGTCCAAACCGGTCTAAACTGGTCCAAACTGGTCCAAACTGGTCCTAAACCGGTCCATAACGGTCCAAACCGGTCCAAACCGGTCCAAACTGGTCCAAACCGGTCCAAACTGGTCCTAAACCGGTCCAAACCGGTCCAAACTGGTCCAAACCGGTCTAAACTGGTCCAAACTGGTCCTAAACCGGTCCAAACCGGTCCTAAAGTGGTCCTAAACCGGTCAAAACCGGTCTAAACTGGTCCATAACGGTCCAAAACGATCCAAACTGGTCCAAAATGTTCCTAAACCGGTTAGAACTGGTCCTAAACACCGGTCCTCAGCCGGTCGTCTCTCTGCTCTGGACGCGGGTCCGTGGCGTTCCTGTCTCTGACCAATGAGCTGATCTGAGATCTGAAACACTGACCTGTGGTCTGGCTTTGTTTCTGTTTGACTTTTTCAGCTTTTAATTCACGTAGAGTTGAACCATGGTTGATATTAGTCTGTTATTACCGTTAGTTATAAAAGTATCAATAACGTGGTGATAGCGGTAGCGTTAGCCGCCAGGCTAACGTAGCAGGAACGTTAACAACTGATGTTTTAACGGAACCGGAAGACGTTCCTCAGTCAGGCTGCTGTTTTAGTTGTTTAATATATTTCAGGTCTTTTTTGCCTTTAATGGAAATGAAGGACAGTTGAGAGAGGAATGTGGGCAGAGAGGGAACGGCACGCAGCATCGGACCGCTCTGCACGGGATTCGAACCGGGGTCGCCTGCAGTGAGGACTACAGCCCCGTTAGTCTGTTCAACGGTCCGGTCTGCGGCGGCGCCGTGTCTGTCTGTCATCACTGATGATGTGTTCAGCTTTAAGGGTTTAGACTTTAAGGGTTTAGACTTTACAGTTTTTCTCAATTGCTTTGGTGCTGTTCTCAGATCAGAATGAAGGTTCTCATAACTATTAGTTCAACCTCCACAACATGTAGTCATTTGTGCACATCATCGTAGCAGTTTCTCCTTCCTCTGAACAAGTTGCAAATGCTTCTGGACGTTTATCAGTTGTTTTCATACAATTCTCTGCTGGTTTATAACATTATGTCATATCAGTCACAATGAACTGTACTTTTGAACGCTGAATAGTCTTTCCCTAAAAAACTAATAGTCCTCATTTCATTGCTTCAGTCATCACATACAAAACTGTTGAACTAGTTTTCAAAATCTGTCAAACTCATTGTAAATGTTGGGAGAAGCTCTGACAATTCAATTAGTCAAACATTTGCAGTACTGTAAGGAAGAATAGGTGTGTCTAGTGTTGGACAGTAATTCAGCTCTAAACAACCTGCTCATTGTGTCAGGTTTTACTGTCAGATACAGTGGGACAATCTTTTTTTTTTTTACTGTACATTTAGACTTTCGGCTTCACTAGAGACCAGATTTACGTAAAGTTGTTTCTTATGTCTGTTGTAGATTAGTAGTGTACTGTAGTGTATTTTTCTGCTGCACAATGCTGTGAACAAATCAGAATTGCAATGAGCATATGCAGTAAAAATGTGAAACATACATATTCAGTATCAGTTACTCCACTACAGTAGGCTAATGTGTAACCTTACTATATTGTGGCTGTACATAGTGTATAGTGCTATCTTGAGCATTTTCAGGTAGTATCATCACTTTTTGCATTGATAAACACAGAGAATAAAGTGTCATAATGAAAACATGACAAAGCCATTTGACTATCATGCTCATAAACGATGGTGTCAGGACTTCTAATTTTGACGACACTGACAGTTTCACTGACATCAGTACTTGCTTTTGAGGGATGGATGATCCATTTTGAGCAAGTGACGCACTTTTGCAGGTTGTCCACTAGGTTTTGCAGTTTGTAACAATTGTTTTGAGAAATGCACTAACTGTTGTGCAAATGTTAAGAGTGAGGTGAGAATAGCACCAAAGAGATTGAGAAAAACTGTAAAGGGTTTAGACTTTAAGGGGTTTGGACTTTAAGGGGTTTAGACTTTAAGGGGTTTAGACTTTAAGGGGAAGCTTAAGTTTCTCTCTGAGGCGTCAGTGAAACCTCGTGTCGTGTTGTGATCACAGAACTTTGTCATTATCACGGTGTGTACACAACAGGAGCTAATGGGCTGCAGCACAGTGTGAGTGTGTGTCTGTGTGTGTGTGTGTGTGTGTGCGTTTGTGTATACCTCTGCTGTTGTAAATATGGGACGGTGGTTTTATGGATCAGATGCAGGAAATGACTTTGTGTGGATTCACTGTAGTTACAGTCAGTGTGTGTGTGTGTGTGTGTGTGTGTGTGTGTGTGTGTGTGTGTGTGTGTGTGTGTGTGTGTGTGTGTGTGTTGATCCAAAACTGCTACAGCTGTGTTTGTACCGACACAAACATGTCACACACTTACATTGAATAGACAGAACACTCACACACACATTCCTCAGAATCTGTCTAGATAGATAGATAGATAGATCCAAAATAGATGCTAGAGCTGTGTTTGATAGATAGATAGACAGAAATAGATGTCACACACTAGATAGATTGAATAGATAGAACACTAGATAGATTCCTCAGAATCTGTCTAGATAGATAGATAGATAGATAGATAGATAGATAGAGAGATAGATAGATAGATAGATAGATAGATAGATAGATAGATAGATAGATAGATAGATAGATAGATAGATAGATAGATAGATAGATAGATAGATAGATAGATAGATAGTGAAGTCAGGTAAAATGGGCCACTTTTTGGTAAACGATTAATAAGACCATCAAAACAGCTATGCATGAAATCCATTGATATTTTTAAAAATTGACATAAGTCTCTTAAATGTTTCTGTGTGAAATTTTTTTGAAAAAGTAATTGTTTTAGAATTATGAGAGTTAAAGTATCAGGATGTTCCTTCATGAGGTACGATGCAATGTTCAGGTAAATTGGGCCAAGAGAAAAAAACACAGTAATTTTAGCAGAAATCATTTAAATTTTAATAATGAATTGACACTACTATCAAATTACAAAACTAAACTTAACCCTAACAGTAAATACATAAAAGGTTAATGATTTTTTTAAATCTTAAAATGCATTTTAAAATTACATGATCATGTTGTTTCTATGCTGTTTGTTAACTAGCTATTGTTATAGCCTCTTTGTACTGTGTGAATGAGTGTGTGGCATTAAAGATGCCATTTCCTTCTCGAAAGTTCTTATGGTACCAAAAGTGGCACTGACCAACCTTGGATATATATCTAACTTTGAACAAGTTTTGCACCCTCAATTTCTGTATAACTTCAGTGTAAGACTGTGTTTTGGCCCATTTTACCTTACTGCCTAAGCAAAAATGGGCCGGTGCCTAAAATGACATTTTTCACAAAAATCAGTGTTTACTTTTAAATTTTACGTTTTTTATTTGAAAGAGCCTATCAATACATTGTCCATAAGCATTTTCCTTTGTTGGTAAGATCACTTAGATTTGCCATATCACCCTTATTAATGATGAATGATATTCACTATGCCATGCTAACTTTCTGCTCAATCGCCCAGATGCATTGCATGTAAAGCTCTGCCCCGCCCAAATTCACAACATCAGACCAATCAAAACAATTGTTACATGTCAAGAAGTGTTGTAGCAACAATGCAAGATCAGTTATTGTGATTGGCTGTTAGATTTTAAAAAGCTATGTTGCTCCAACCTTATCTGGCCCATTTTACCTGACTTCACCCAATAGATAGATAGATCTCAGGTCAGCAGAGTTCAGCCTCAAAGAAACACAAATATTATATTAACACAAATATTAACAGACGTATTAATCCACAGGATCAGAGGACACGGCTGATTAAAGGCTGTCGTCATGGTAACCACAGGTGTGAGAAGTGTTTGATGAGCAGAAACACGACAAACACTTTAGATGTGAACACACACACACACACACACTGGACAACAACAGCTCCTTTCACTGAGGGACAATGAACAGTCGGTGACCTGCACTGATCTGAGAACAGCTCCCAGCACAGGGAGGGGGGGGGGGGCAGGAGGAGGAGGAGGAGGAGGAGGAGGCAGGAGGAGGCTGGGACTAGACTGAGAGGCGGAGGGATACGTCTCAGTCTCAGAGAGGGAGTCAGGAGCTCAGGAATTGTCGGTGCAAGCTATTTTTAGAACGGCGGAGCAGAGCCGTGAGCTGCTCAGAGCTACGCTACGGAGGCTCATGGGATTTCTTGGTTTCCCTCATCAAACTCATCAAATACACAATCCAACAACTCCACCACACTATGAGATAATAACACAACGTTACCACACAGAGTTGTTTTAGAGGGAGATTCATGATAAACCTCTGATGCACGTTGCCTTCAGGGACAGTTGTTCATCAACAGTCTCTGTGTTTCCCTCTAAAACAACTCTGTGTGGTAACGTTGTGTTATTATCTCATAGCGTGGTGAATGTGCAGGTCACAACTTGTCCACCAGAGCGTTGTGGAGTTGTTGGATTGTGTATTTGATGAGTTTGATGAGGGAAACCAAGAAATCCCATAATGAGCCTCCGTAGCGTAGCTCTGAGCAGCTCACGGCTCTGCTCTGCCGTTCTAAAAATAGCTTGCACCGACAACTAAAGGTAACAAACCTACTGCTATGACTATAGGGGTGCGTGACCTCACAGTGACCTCACAGTGACATCACAGTGACCTCACCGTGACCTCTGTGTGTGTGTTTGAGCTCATTAGTTGAAGGCGGTCGGTGAAGGAGCTGCTGCTTCACGACTCAGCAGCTTAATGTTCCTCTAATGATGATTAACAGCCTTAAAGAGTGTGTGTGTGTGTGTGTGTGTGTGTGTGTGTGTGTGTGTGTGTGTGTGTGTGTGTGTGTGTGTGACATTAACACCTGAAGGCGTCTCAGTCTATTGAACTCTAATCGTTGATTTATTATATTTTGATAACTTTATTGACACAGTGGAGACGGACAGACGGACTGAGGTCACTGTGGAAAAATTAATGTTAGGGCATTTCTGCTTTTATTTTGAAAGGAACCGTCCTTTCAAAATAAAAAATGAGAGGAAACAGGAAACAAACCTAAAGAGAAGATCCCAGATCTGTTCCTGGTGTTCCTGGTGTTCCTGATGCTCCTGGTGTTCAGGTGTCCATGACGACCAACAGTTCATTTCACTTTTATAAATATTTAATTCAAGTTTTTTAGTTGAAAATGTTGAAAAAACAAAGAGATGAAGAAGAATTCCTTCACTCTGAGTTTAACCAGCGTTGAGCAACGTCAGCGTCAATCATTACTGAGACCAACATCCTGCACACACACAACCACACACACATACACACAACCACACACACAACCACACACACAGACACACAACCACACACACACACACAACCACACACATACACAACCACACACACAACCACACAACCACACACAACCACACAACCACACACACACAACCACACAACCACACACACAACCACACACACAACCACACACACAACCACACAACCACACAACCACACACACTCAGAGGATGTGAATGTGTTAAAGACCAAACAGGAGTGAATGTTTCAAATGTGACTGAATAACTGAGACTCTGCACGAGCATCAGCTACTCCCACACACACACACACACACACACACACACACACACACACACACACACACACACACACACACACACACACACATCCTTGTACTTCTATCTTAGTGAGGACATGTCATTGACATAATGCATTCCCTTACCCTAACCTTAACCATGAGAAACAAATGCCTAAACTTAACCATTACTCTAAACCTAATATAAACCTAATTCTAACCTAATGCCCCTTGAAAAAGTGAGGACCGGCCAAAATGTCCTCACTTCCCAAAAATGTCCTCAGTCTGTTGGTTAAAAACTTGTTATCCTCAAAACAAATGCCTAAACTGAACCATTATTCTAAACCTGATATAAACCTAATTCTATCTATCTTTGTGAGGACACTCGTCGTACACTGCAACAACTCGACGTCTGTCCAAGAATATTTGTCTCATTTGTGTCAAAACTAAACTCTTTCCACTTTAAATCAGACTCATCACCTGAACATGAACTGGTTTCAGATCAGTTTCACTAGTTTAAACTAATTTGAAGGTTTTTGTGCTGCTCCACGTTCAGACTTTTCTACTGATTTACAGTGAAACTGATCTGAAACCAGTTGGTTTTCAGGTGACGAGTCTGATTTAAAGTGGAAAGAGTTTAGTTTTGACACAAATGAGACAGATGTTGTTGGACAGACGTAGAGTTGTTGCAGTGTTTCCTTCAGAGCCGAACCACGACTCTGAACCTGGTTCTAATAATCTAGTTAATTACAGAGTCTTCAGCCTCAAACGGCCGTGGACGGAGTCGGAGGACATGAGAACTGTCCTCACACGTACCGCTACACAACTACACACACACAGACACACACGCAGCCTTGGTCCTGAGGAGACACTGTACACACAGAGTCCAGAGTGGAGCCGTGACTCGGACCGGGGGAGGACGGGGGAGGACGGGGGAGGATGGGGGGGGGGACAGGGGGGAGGAGACTGACCTGAGGAGGAGACAGCAGCAGCGTCTCAGTCTCAGTCTCAGTCTGGGTCTGGGTCTCGGTCTCGGCTCCAGCTTCTTCTTCTCTGGTTCTGCTGCGATGATGAAGTCCTGCTGTGGCCTGGTCCTGGTCCTGGTCCTGGTCCTGGTCCTGCTGCTGGGGGGGGGGGCCCTGGGGGGGCGGGGGGATGCAGCCGTGGCCCCCCAGGTGAAGCAGCAGCAGTGTGGATGTAACCACAGCGACCAGCCCGGCCACGGCGGCGGCGGCCACGGCGGCGGCGGCGAGGTGACGGAGGTTCCCATCGTGAGCTTTAAGTGGGTCCACGTGGAGCCGCCGTACCTGGTGGCGCTGCTGGTGCTGGTGGCCGGGCTGGGCAAGCTGGGTAGGCACACACACACACACACACACACACACACACACACACACACACACACCTGGACCCAGGCAACCACACAGGTCAAAGGTCAAGGTCACACTAGTCGATACAAACCAGACTCTCATTGAAGCAGCTTTAAAGTTCTTCTTTCTCGTCACAAACAGGAAACTTCTTCTACTGATTTACAGTGAAAATGAGTTTGAAACCAGTTGATTTTCAGTAGAAAGAGCTTCGTACTGACAGAAATCAGACAAATATAAATCTCTAAGTGTTTGTGTGTCGTTACAGACGTAGAACTGACGTTAAACTCTAAAACTCTGACTTTGATCAAACGACTAAAACGTCTCAAATATGAAGGAAAAGTTTCAGGAAGACGTTTTTAAATAAAGTTTCAATGTTTCACAGTGAACGGAGCTATTTATAACACACACAGTTACACACAGTTACACTGTCTCACACACACACACACAGTT
Source organism: Decapterus maruadsi (assembly GCA_030347415.2). NCBI lineage: Eukaryota > Metazoa > Chordata > Actinopteri > Carangiformes > Carangidae > Decapterus > Decapterus maruadsi. Next base: position 26,697,118 of record CM064897.1, read on the forward strand.
ACACTGTCTCACACACACACACACACACACACACACTGAAGCGTCTGTGCAGGATGAGAATCATTAAACTGATTTAAATATTGATTATTAAAACGGTATAGATAATGGATGGATGGATGGAAATATTGATTATTGGGAGTTGATCGGGAGGAACAGCAGACGATCGGAGGTTCGATTCCCTGCTGCGTCGGTAGAGACACTGGAGCTGAACGACTGATCACTGATCACATTGATCAGTGATCAGTGATCAATATGTTGTTAAAGTCAGTTTATTGTTTGTGTATTGTAGAGTTTATTACTGCAACAAAGTCAACAGGACTGTGTGTGTGTGTTAATGTGTTTATGTGCGTGCCTGTGTGTGTGTGTGTGTGTGTGTGTGTGTGTGTGTGTGTGTGTGTGTGTGTGTCTGTGTGTGTGTGCGTGCGTGCGTGTGTGTGTTTCTTCTGCTCATGTTTGTGTTTCAGTTTAGTTCTGATTATTTATTACTGGCCACAGGAAACTCTCCTTCACGTATTCTTCTGTTGTCTTTGAATGCAACACACGGTCAGTGTGTGTCTGTGTGTGTGTGTGTGTCTGTGTGTGTGTGTGTGTGTGTCAGGGTTAGTTAATCTTATCTCAACTTGTTGATCATTGGCTCGTTCTCACGGTGACACTCTGGACCTGATCCATCCCAGCGCGTCTCCGTGGCAACACAACACGGATGGTGCTGATGATGGACAGGTGTTGAGGACGGAGACACTTGGTGCGTTTACATGGGTCCAAAAATCACATTTACAATCAGATTAAGAGATCAATCAGATTGTAAATGTCTCATGTAAACACCGGACCGGATCCGATTGTAAGAGGTAGTCTACTCTACGCCGATTGATAACCAGATTGATGCCGCATGTAAACGGGGATTCAGTTGACAGAGTGGATTATTCATTCTGCGCATGCGCGGCATAGTACGTAGGCGTCACATATTGACGTTTGTGGGCGTGCCGTTGTTGTTATTAGCAACGTAGCATGCTATTAGCGGCTCTCCGCCGTATCCTCGCTCTGTGGCCGGCTTGGAGGCGTGGTCGCCCGCTGAGCTGGGCTCCGCTGGCCGCACAGGTGAGGAGCGGAGGAACGGAAGAGCCGTTGCAAGCGCGACTTTCACATGTTTAACGTTAGGACGTTGTTTACAGTCGGACATAATCACAATAGACCGTCTCATCCTCTCATTTACCGGCCGTTGATGCAGATGCAGCCTCCCTCCGGAGGAACCGGAGTTTAGTGCTGCAACTCCTCAGTAACAAAGTCAGTAAAAGTCGCTAGAAGTCGCTCTGTCGATGAGGGGAAAGGGGGGGGAGAGGGAGGGGAAAGGGGGGGGAGAGGGGGGAGGAGCAGCGGCGATCTTCATGTGTTAATGGTGTGGTGGAGCAGAGCATCTCATGCAGGAGACAGCTCTGTGACACCAACTGACAACCAGCGCGTGCTCGCGGCGGCGCCGCTGCTCGTTAAAAACAGCTGTAATAACCTGCTTTCAGGTCCAGAAACGTTTGTAATATCACTGCAAAAAGTCGCTAGATTTGTCCCGAGTCGCTTTTGACATAAAAAGTCGGCAAGAGGGTTTGGAAAGTTGCCAGATTTAGCGACACTGCAGCTGTTTCCAACCGGCTTCAGCTGGTCCATGTATACGGGGTTAAATGTGGATCTTTATTTAGTGTTCATGTAAACAGGTCGATACGATTCATTTAATACGATTGTTTACAATCAGATTGAGAAAAACACTGCATGTAAACGCACCTACTGTTGGTCTCTGCTGTGACGTCATCTCCAGCCTCTCTCCTGATTGGTCCAGTGACCTCTTGTTGTGACATCATCTCCAGCCTCTCTCCTGATTGGTCCAGTGACCTCCTGTTGTGACATCATCTCCAGCCTCTCTCCTGATTGGTCCAGTGACCTCTTGTTGTGACATCATCTCCAGCCTCTCTCCTGATTGGTCCAGTGACCTCTTGTTGTGACATCATCTCCAGCCTCTCTCCTGATTGGTCCAGTGACCTCCTGTCTCCTCTGTGTCACCTGTCAGTCATCGAGTCCAACCACCACGTGACCAACGTGATCCCGGAGAGCGCGCTGCTGATCTGCTTCGGCTTCCTGCTGGGGGGCATCATCTGGGGGGCGGACAACAAGCAGACCTTCACGCTGACGCCCACCGTCTTCTTCTTCTACCTGCTGCCCCAGGTGATCCTGGACGCCGGATACTCCATGCCCAACAAGCTGTTCTTCAGCAACCTGGGGGGCATCCTGGTCTACGCCATCATCGGGACCTGCTGGAACGCCGCCAGCCTGGGGCTGTCGCTGTGGGGGTGTCACCAGGGGGGCGCCATGGGTACGCTCACCTGTCTCACCTGTCTCACCTGTCTCTGTCTCACCTGTCTCACCTGTCTCACCTGTCTCACCTATGTCCTCCTTTTTTACCTGTAGATCTTCACCTGTCCTCACCTGTCTCACCTGTCCCTCCTGTCTCACCTGTCTCACCTGTCCTCACCTGTCCCTCCTGTCCTCACCTGTCCCTCCTGTCTCACCTGTCCTCACCTGTCTCACCTGTCTCACCTGTCCCTCCTGTCTCACCTGTCTCACCTGTCCCTCCTGTCTCACCTGTCCCTCCTGTCTCTGTCTCACCTGTCCCTGTCTCACCTGTCCTCACCTGTCCCTCCTGTCTCACCTGTCCTCACCTGTCTCACCTGTCTCACCTGTCCCTCCTGTCTCACCTGTCCTCACCTGTCTCACCTGTCTCACCTGTCCCTCCTGTCTCTGTCCCTCCTGTCCCTCCTGTCTCCCCTGTCCCTCCTGTCTCACCTGTCCCTCCTGTCCTCACCTGTCCCTCCTGTCTCACCTGTCCTCACCTGTCTCACCTGTCCCTCCTGTCTCACCTGTCCTCACCTGTCTCACCTGTCTCACCTGTCCCTCCTGTCTCTGTCCCTCCTGTCCCTCCTGTCTCACCTGTCCCTCCTGTCTCACCTGTCCCTCCTGTCTCCCCTGTCCCTCCTGTCTCACCTGTCCCTCCTGTCTCCCCTGTCCTCACCTGTCTCACCTGTCCCTCCTGTCTCACCTGTCCCTCCTGTCCTCACCTGTCCTCACCTGTCCCTCCTGTCCTTCCTGTCTCACCTGTTCTCACCTGTCTCACCTGTCTCACCTGTCCCTCCTGTCTCTGTCCCTCCTGTCTCACCTGTCCCTCCTGTCTCACCTGTCCCTCCTGTCCCTCCTGTCTCACCTGTCCCTCCTGTCTCACCTGTCCCTCCTGTCTCACCTGTCTCTGTCTCACCTGTCTCTGTCTCACCTGTCCCTCCTGTCTCACCTGTCTCACCTGTCTCACCTGTCTCTGTCCTCACCTGTCCCCCCTAACCCTCCTGTCTCACCTTTCCCTCCTGTCCTCACCTGTCTCACCTGTCCCTCCTGTCTCTGTCCTCACCTGTCCCTCCCGTCTCACCTGTCCCTCCTGTCCCTCCTGTCTCACCTGTCTCTGTCTCACCTGTCTCTGTCTCACCTGTCCCTCCTGTCTCACCTGTCTCACCTGTCCTCACCTGTCCCTCCTGTCTCACCTGTCTCACCTGTCTCTGTCCTCACCTGTCCCCCCTAACCCTCCTGTCTCACCTTTCCCTCCTGTCCTCACCTGTCTCACCTGTCCCTCCTGTCTCTGTCCTCACCTGTCCCTCCTGTCCCTCCCGTCTCACCTGTCCCTCCTGTCTCTCCTGTCTCACCTGTCCTCACCTGTCCCTCCTGTCTCACCTGTCCCTCCTGTCCTCACCTGTCCTCACCTGTCTCTGTCTCCCCTGTCTCACCTGTCTCTACCTGTCTCACCTGTCTCACCTGTCTCTACCTGTCTCACCTGTCTCACCTGTCCTCACCTGTCCCTCCTGTCCTCACCTGTCCTCACCTGTCTCTGTCTCCCCTGTCTCACCTGTCTCTACCTGTCTCACCTGTCTCTACCTGTCTCACCTGTCTCTACCTGTCTCACCTGTCTCACCTGTCCTCACCTGTCTCACCTGTCTCACCTGTCCTCACCTGTCCCTCCTGTCCTCACCTGTCCTCACCTGTCTCTGTCTCCCCTGTCTCACCTGTCCTCACCTGTCCTCACCTGTCTCTACCTGTCTCACCTGTCTCACCTGTCCTCACCTGTCTCACCTGTCTCACCTGTCCTCACCTGTCCCTCCTGTCCTCACCTGTCCTCACCTGTCTCTGTCTCCCCTGTCTCACCTGTCCTCACCTGTCCTCACCTGTCTCTACCTGTCTCACCTGTCTCACCTGTCTCCCCTGTCCTCACCTGTCTCACCTGTCCTCACCTGTCCTCACCTGTCTCTGTCTCCCCTGTCTCACCTGTCTCACCTGTCCCTCCCGTCTCCAGGCGACCTGGACATCGGGCTGCTGCAGTACCTGTTGTTCGGCAGCCTGATCGCCGCCGTGGACCCGGTGGCGGTCATCGCCATCTTCGAGCAGGTCCACGTCAACGAGGTTCTGTTCATCATGGTGTTCGGAGAGTCGCTGCTCAACGACGGCGTCACCGTGGTTCGTATCCCAGCATGCTTTGCTGCTGCCGCCGCCGCCTCACCTGACCTCAGGTCGCAGTCCAGAACCAGAACACCAACTAGTAATAGACCCAGAACCAGAACCAGAACCAGAACCTGAACCAGACCCAGAACCAGAACCTGAATCTGAACCTGAACCAGAACCAGAACCAGAACCAGAACCAGAACCAGAATACCAACTAGTAATAGACCCAGAACCAGAACCAGAACCAGAACCAGACCCAGGACCAGACATAGAACTAAAACCAGAACCAGAACCTGAACCAGAACCAGACCTAGAACTAAAACCAGAACCAGAACCAGAACCAGAACCTGAACCAGAACCTGAACCAGAACCTGAACCTGAACCAGAACCAGAACCAGAACCAGAACCAGACCTAGAACCTGAACCAGAACCAGAACCAGAACCAGACCCAGAACCAGAACCAGAACCAGAACCAGAACCAGAACCAGAACCAGAACCAGAACTAGAACTAGAACCAGAACCAGAACCAGAACCAGAACCAGACCTAGAACCTGAACCAGAACCAGAACCAGAACCTGAACCAGAACCAGACCTAGAACTAAAACCAGAACCAGACCTAGAGCTAAAACCAGACCCAGAACCAGAACCAGAACCTGAACCAGAACCTGAACCAGAACCAGAACCAGAACCAGAACCTGAACCAGAACCTGAACCAGAACCTGAACCTGAACCAGAACCAGAACCAGAACCAGACCTAGAACCTGAACCAGAACCAGAACCAGAACCAGACCCAGAACCAGAACCAGAACCAGAACCAGACCTAGAACTAAAACCAGAACCAGACCTAGAACTAAAACCAGACCCAGAACCAGAACCAGAAGCTGAACCTGAACCAGAACCAGAACCAGAACCAGAACCTGAACCAGAACCTGAACCTGAACCAGAACCAGAACCAGAACCAGACCTAGAACCTGAACCAGAACCAGACCCAGACCTAGAACCTGAACCAGAACCAGAACCAGAACCAGAACCTGAACCAGAACCAGAACCAGACCTAGAACTAAAACCAGAACCAGACCTAGAGCTAAAACCAGACCCAGAACCAGAACCTGAACCAGAACCAGAACCAGAACCAGAACCTGAACCAGAACCTGAACCTGAACCAGAACCAGAACCAGAACCAGACCTAGAACCTGAACCAGAACCAGAACCAGACCCAGAACCAGAACCAGAACCAGAACCAGACCTAGACCCAGAACCAGAACCAGAACCAGACCTAGAACTAAAACCAGAACCAGAACCAGAACCAGAACCAGAACCAGAACTCAGTTGTTGTCTGTCCTCAGGTTCTGTTCAACGTGTTTGACGCCTTCGTGTCTCTGGGCGGTCCCAAGATCAACGCAGTGGAGATCATCAAGGGAATCAGTAAGTTCACCGAGGCATTGTGGGTAATAACTGTCACTGAGCTGCACCGAGGCATTGTGGGTAATAACTGTCACTGAGCTGCTGCACCGAGGCATTGTGGGTAATAACTGTCAGTGAGCTGCACCGAGGCATTGTGGGTAATAACTGTCAGTGAGCTGCAGCGAGGCATTGTGGGTAATAACTGTCAGTGAGCTGCAGCGAGGCATTGTGGGTAATAGGCTCCTCCCCCTCCTCTCTGCGCCTCAGTCTCGTTCTTCGTGGTGGCGTTCGGAGGGTCTCTGCTGGGCTTCGTCTTCGGCCTCCTCATCTCGCTCATCACTCGCTGCACCAAGAACATCCAGATCATCGAGCCGGGCTTCGTCTTCGTCCTGGGATACCTGTCCTACCTGACGGCCGAGATGCTGTCGCTGTCCGCCATCCTGTCGTACGCACCACACGCACACACACACACACACACACACACACACACACACACACACACACACACACACACAAACTAACACAAAATAAAAGCAATATTTCAAAAATTGTGAAAAAGTACAATTCCTATTTGCAGGTGTTTCCATTGAAAGGTGTTTTTTTGCGAATACATTTATAAACATCAACTGGTCAGGAATAAGTTATCCGTATCCCGTCTCCCTGGATACGGATCCCTCCTCACAGACGGGATGTATCCCTCCGCCTGTCAGCGGGAGGCGGAGGGATACTGAGTGAGTTGGTTAGTTCCAGATAAACTGATCTTTGGGAGGGAAGTTCAAGTAATCTGATCAGTATGAGGGGGAATTTCATTTCTTTGTGAACTACTCCTACTTGTGAACTACTCCTACCATTTCTTTGTGAACTACTACTACTACTTCCCTCATCAAACTCATACAGAGGGAAATACAGAGACTGATGATGAACAACTGTCCCTGAAGGCAACGTGCATTAGAGGTTTTACATGAATTTCCCTCTAAAACAACTCTGTGTGGTAACGTTGTGTTATTATCTCATAGCGTGGTGAATGTGCAGGTCACAACTTGTCCACCAGAGCGTTGTGGAGTTGTTGGATTGTGTATTTGATGAGTTTGATGAGGGAAACCAAGAAATCCCATGAGCCTCCGTAGTGTAGCTCTGAGCAGCTCACGGCTCTGCTCCACCGTTCTAAAAATAGCTTGCACCGACAATTAAAGGTAACAAACCTACTGCTATGACTATAGGGATTATGGTGATGGGACAATTTGACTAAATGTTGAACTATCCCTTTAACTCAGTAACCAACTCAGTTACTTTTTGGGAAAAGTAACTAGTAACTCTAGTTACTTACTTTTAAATGTGTGTGTGCAGCATCGTGTTCTGTGGGATCTGCTGTCAGAAGTACATCAACGCCAACATGGCGGAGAGCTCGGTGCAGACGGTCCGCTACATGATGAAGGTTCTGGCCAACGGCTCCGAGACCATCATCTTCGTCTTCCTCGGCATCTCGGCCATCGACAGGAACCTGTGGGTGTGGAACACGGGCTTCATCCTGCTCACGCTGCTCTTCGTCATCGTCTACAGGTTCATCGGTGAGCGTGACGTTAGCGGTTGATAGAGCTCTGATGCAGGAAGTAGACACCGCCTCCCCCTCACCAAGATGGCCGCCGCGTTGACGCATCCTTCTAATGGACAGCATGGTTATGTGTGTGTGTGTGTGTGTGTGTGTGCAGGTGTGTTCTTCCTCACCTGGATCCTGAACAAGTTCCGGCTGGTTCCCATCAGCCTGACGGACCAGGTGATCCTGAGCTACGGCGGGCTGCGCGGCGCCGTGGCCTACGGTCTGGCCGTCATGCTGGACGAGAACAAGATCAAAGAGAAGAACCTGATGGTCAGCACCACGCTGATCGTCGTCTACTTCACCGTGGTGCTGCAGGTACAAGCCCCGCCCACCCAGGGCTGCTCCTCCTCACTCCTCCTCCTGTCCTCCTCTCCTCGTTAATTAAAGGACTATTCCTGCTGTTTCTAACCAGGGCATAACGATGAAGCCTCTGGTCACGTGGCTCAAAGTGAAGCGAGCGGCGGTGACGGAGCTGACGCTGGTGGAGAAGCTGCAGAACAAGGTGGACGTCAAACTCTTCCATCATCTATTAATAATATTCATTAATATTCATTCTAGTATGAGGAGATGAGATGTTTATGTTCATGTCTGACCGTGGCTCCGCCCCCTCCTCGTACGCAGGTGTTTGACCACATGCTGGTGGCCATCGAGGACATCTCAGGACAGATTGGACACAACTACATGAGGGACAAGTAGGTGGAGCCACTGCAGCTGAGGGCGGGTGGAGACGGAGACACGTCATCATCTCTGTCTCTGTCTCTGTGTCTCAGGTGGAACCACTTTGAGGAGACGTGGATGTCCTGGGTTCTGATGAAACCGTCCGCGAGGAAGAGTCGCGACTACGTCTTCAACGTCTTCCACCAGCTCAACCTGAAGGACGCCATGAGCTACGTGGCCGAGGGCGAGCGGCGAGGATCTCTGGAGTTCGTCCGGAACGAGACGGCCATCATCGACTTCAAGAAGAAGCTGGGAGACGAGTTCTCGGAGGCGATGCCCGACATCATGGCCGACATGTCGGACGACCGCGGCGCCGCCGGCGGCTTCAGGTGAGAGGACACGCCCACTGTAACCATTAGCAACAAGACAACAACTGACTTCCTGTCCGTGTGACCTGCAGGAGGGAACCCGTCCCCGGTCCCTGGAGATCCATATTGTCCATATTTGGTACCTGCTGCAGCAGCATCTGTAACCATGAGACTAGCAACAACAACTGACTTCCTGTCCAGCAGCACCTGTGACCTGCAAGAGGTGAGACTACACAGCTCACAACTACACAACACTACACAACCTGCAGCAGCACCTGTACAAGGGCCGCAAGCAGGTGAGACAACTACACAACTACACAACTACACAACACTACACAACCTGCTGCAGCAGCACCTGTACAAGGGCCGCAAGCAGGTGAGACAACTACACAACTACACAACTACACAACACTACACAACCTGCTGCAGCAGCACCTGTACAAGGGCCGCAAGCAGGTGAGACAACTACACAACTACACAACTACACAACACTACACAACCTGGGCCCCTAGAAGGGCCTTGAAGCAGATGAGACTGAAACTACAGGTCCCAACACTATTTATTGAAATTTTACCACTTTTTCAGGTGAGATTTTTTTTTTTAACTTTGTTTTAGAAATTTTACAAGGGCACAAGCAGGTGAGACAACTAGAAAACAACTACAAACTTTCTTATTTTGCAGCAGCATTTTTACAAGGGCCGCAAATTTTTACAACTTTTTTCTACAAACTTTTTAACACTACACAACTTTTTGCAGATTTTCTTTAAACTTTTTTTTTGTTTTTTACAAATTTTACACAACACTACAAAATTCTTAGCTTTTTTGTACAAGGGCCGCATATTTTTAGGTGAGAAATTTTACACAACTACACAACTTTTTTTTTTTTGCAGAAATTTTGGGCTTTTTTAGGTGAAACATTTTTTTAACAACTACACAACTTTACAACACTACAAACCTTTTTCAGCAGATTTTTTTTTAACCGCAAGCAGGTTTAGACAATTTTAACTACACAACTTTCACAGAAAATGTAAAGCTTTCTTATTTTGAACATTTTTTACACAACAAAACCTTTGCAGCAGCACTTTTTTCAGGTGAGAAGTTTTTTAACACTACACACTTTTTGCAGCAGCATTTTCTTTAAACTTTTTTTTTTTGAGACAATTTTACACAACTTTTTCACAACTACAAAATTACACAACCTGCTGCAATATTTTTACAAGGGCCGCAAATTTGAGACTACACAACTACACAACTACACAACACTACACAACCTGCTTTTTTTTTTTTTTTAGAAATTTTGGCCCCTTTTTTCATTTTTTTATTTATTGAAATTTTACCACTTTTTCTAGATTTTTTTTTTACTTTTTTGTTTTAGAAATTTTACCACTTTTTTCTAGAAAATGTAAACTTTCTTATTTTGAACATTTTTTACGAGAAATTTTTACCACTTTTTTCTAGAAGTTTTTTATTTTACCACTTTTTCTAGATTTTCTTTAAACTTTTTTTTTGTTTTTTAGAAATTTTACCAGTTTTTTCTAGAAAATTCTTACTTTTTTTGGAATATTTTTTATGAGAAATTTTACCATCTTTTTTTTTTTTTTTAGAATTTTTTTTACTTTTTTAAAACATTTTTTTAACAAGAAATTTTTACCTTTTTTTCTTTTTTTGTTGAAAATTTTTACTTTTTTTTTAGCATATTTTTGATGAGAATTTTTACCTTTTTTTTTTTGAGCATTTTTTTTTTTTTTTTTTTTTTCTTTTTAGCCGGGGGACAACCAATGGAAATAAGCTACAATTGGGTACATTTTGCATTGTCCCTCTCCAAATAAACTTGAATTGAATTGACTTGCATTTTTACCACTTCTTCCTAGAAATGTTTAAATGTTTTTGGAGAAATTGGACCACTTTTTTCCAGAAATTTCTCTATAATATTTCCAAAGATTCACACCATTGACCCTAATTTAAAAGTATAAAAACAGTAACGTTTCAGTCTCAGAACAGTAACCCCCCCCCCTCATCCCCCCCCAGCACCGTCACAGGTACAGCCGGAGCCACTTTGACGTGAACCGGGACGAGGACGAGGTCCAGGAGATCTTCCAGAGAACCATGAGGAACCGTCTGGAGTCCTTCAAGTCGGCCAAGATGGGCGTGGCCCCCCCCAAGACCATCTCCAAGCACACCAAGAAGGAGCAGCAGCAGAAGGTCAGGGTTCACCCCCCCCCCCCCCCACAACATACTGAGTCATTAACATTATGATGGTTTAGTTCATTTCAGTGTTTTCACAGGTTTAGATTTTATTTTGTTAAAACTCCAACAGGAAACAGGAACGATGTACGATGATGGTGTAAATAATGTAAAACTGGACCATCATTGTTATCATTGTTATTATTAATAGTCATAATACTCATCATTGTTATCATTGTTATTATTAACAGTCATAATACTCTGAATGTTGTTAATGACTCAGTGTTTTCTCTGCAGATGTCAAACGGAAAATCTCCGGACAAAGGTAAAAGTTATGGCTCAGTGTCTGTAAATGTTAATAAACATTATAGTAAATGTTAGTAAACTGATGAGTAACGTTGATAAACTGTTACATGTTACTAAACATTAGTTGATGTTAATAAACAGATCATTAATGTTAATAAATGTTAGTAAACATTCACTTCACTGGACTTTGTCTCGTCCAGACTTCGGCTTCCCGGGGGCGGATGGAGCTTCAGGCTACGAGGCGTCAGGAGGTTCGTTCCCCATGAGGGTCACCTACAGAGCCGGAGGTAACGCCCCCCCCCCGACCCCCCCCACGTTAATAATATAGTAATAACAACATGAATAGAACGGTGACCCCGTCTCCCTCCGTCTGCAGCCGGCATCGAGAACCCGGCCTTCATGGCGGACCTGGACCCGTCCGACCCGATGCAGATCCCCCCCTGGCTGGCGGAGGCGGAGCTGGACAGCGGCGCCGTGGCCCCCCCCTCCCAGCGAGCTCAGGTCATGTTGCCATGGACGCCCAGCAGCCTGCGGCGCCTCGCCCCCCTCCGCACCAGCACCCGCTCCACCGACTCCTTCATGATGGCCGACGCCCCCAGGACAGGAGCTGCCCCCTCCCCCCTCCTCCCCCCCCAGAGACGGTGATCACCTGTAGCAGCATCACCCCCCCCACACACACACACACACAGACTGCTCATCTCTGTGCCTTGGCTCCGCCCCCTCGCTCTGACATCATCACCAGGTATTTAACTGTGATGTCAGAGGCTCTGTAGATATTTATAGATGTTTGTTTATAAAAATTATAATAATAATAATAATGATAATGAGGTCAAATCATTTCTGATGTGAAAATTAAACTTGAACAATAAAAATAAAAACGTTTCTTCATGAATCTGAGTCCGTTTTTAAATCAACAACAGAATCATTTATTGTCCGTGTTCATGTCATTTTAATTTAAAAGAAATAAGAATATTCACATTTTCAAACCTTTGGACCAGTGAACGTTTCATTCAGCGTCGTGTTGACAGTTAAACATCAACATGGTGTTAAACATCATCTTTCAGACGACGGAGCACAAACTTTGTGCAAAATCCTATTTTTGAGTAAATCCGAGGAGAAAGTGGGGGATTTTTTTGCAGGCGCATGGATTACGTGTCACGTTGCTCAGGATTCATCAGCCAATCACAGCCCAGATCAGGATCCGTCAATCAAACGTCTGAGACACACGAGGAGACACGTCCATCGCCATGACAACTCTCCTCCTCCACATCCCGGCGTCCATCACTTAGCCTCGCTAGCTAAGTTAGCACGCTATAACGTAGCTAGCCTAACAGTTAGCTGCTAGATAACGACCAATCAGATCCGTTGTCCTCACCCGGGTAAAACATCAAACAGCTTCTATGTTTGTTTGGTCCAAAAGAAAGAAAACATGACATTTATCAAAGTAAAAACATTTGTAAACAAATTAAATTGCAGTAATTAGTAAAAAGAGGAGTTGGTCCTGTTAGAGATAATCAGCTGTTAGAGATAATCCAGCTGTTAGAGATAATCCAGCTGTTAGAGATAATCCAGCTGTTAGAGATAATCCAGCTGTTAGAGATAATGCAGCTGTTAGAGATAATCCAGCTGTTAGAGATAATGCAGCTGTTAGAGATAATCAGCTGTTAGAGATAATCCAGCTGTTAGAGATAATCCAGCTGTTAGAGATAATCCAGCTGTTATCCAGCTGTTAGAGATAATGCAGCTGTTAGAGATAATCCAGCTGTTAGAGATAATCCAGCTGTTAGAGATAATCCAGCTGTTAGAGATAATCAGCTGTTAGAGATAATCCAGCTGTTAGAGATAATCCAGCTGTTAGAGATAATCCAGCTGTTAGAGATAATCCAGCTGTTAGAGATAATCCAGCTGTTAGAGATAATGCAGCTGTTAGAGATAATGCAGCTGTTAGAGATAATCCAGCTGTTAGAGATAATGCAGCTGTTAGAGATAATCCAGCTGTTAGAGATAATGCAGCTGTTAGAGATAATCCAGCTGTTAGAGATAATCCAGCTGTTATCCAGCTGTTAGAGATAATGCAGCTGTTAGAGATAATCCAGCTGTTAGAGATAATCAGCTGTTAGAGATAATCCAGCTGTTAGAGATAATGCAGCTGTTAGAGATAATCCAGCTGTTAGAGATAATCCAGCTGTTATCCAGCTGTTAGAGATAATGCAGCTGTTAGAGATAATCCAGCTGTTAGAGATAATCCAGCTGTTAGAGATAATCCAGCTGTTAGAGATAATCAGCTGTTAGAGATAATCCAGCTGTTAGAGATAATCCAGCTGTTAGAGATAATCCAGCTGTTAGAGATAATCCAGCTGTTAGAGATAATCCAGCTGTTAGAGATAATGCAGCTGTTAGAGATAATGCAGCTGTTAGAGATAATCCAGCTGTTAGAGATAATCCAGCTGTTAGAGATAATCCAGCTGTTAGAGATAATCCAGCTGTTAGAGATAATGCAGCTGTTAGAGATAATGCAGCTGTTAGAGATAATCCAGCTGTTAGAGATAATCCAGCTGTTAGAGATAATCCAGCTGTTAGAGATAATCAGCTGTTAGAGATAATCCAGCTGTTAGAGATAATCCAGCTGTTAGAGATAATCCAGCTGTTAGAGATAATCCAGCTGTTAGAGATAAACCAGCTGTTAGAGATAATGCAGCTGTTAGAGATAATCCAGCTGTTAGAGATAATCCAGCTGTTAGAGATAATCCAGCTGTTAGAGATAATCCAGCTGTTAGAGATAATCCATGTGCGCCGTCTCCAGGTGTTTGGTGACGAGCTCCAGTAAAACCTTCTCGTTCCCAGGATCCTTCAGGTAGAAGTGGCCGCCGTCCATCATCCTGACGCTGAAGTCGCCGGAGGTCACGGCGCTCCACGCTGCCAGGAAGTCACACGCCGTTACAGTCACAGCGTGTGTCAGTGTGGTTGTGTGTGTGTGTGTGTGACCTCTGACCTTGGAGGTCGTGAGCGACGTCGTCCTTTCCATCAAAGCAGGTGAGTGGACATGAGAGGGGCGGAGCTTCAGGCCGCTCGCAGCTGCAGGACAGAGACCGAGAGGACGGACTGATGATCGATTGATTGATTGATTGATTGATTGATTGATTATTCCTTATTCTGAACTATTTTTTTTAAAATTAGAGAAAATAAAAGACATAAAAGTAACACATGTTATAATTTCCCAAAAAACAAGACCATTATTCAAACCAGTGAATGCGGAACGCTGGAGAAGGATCCGGAGGAAGCCGAGCTCCAGAATTCCTTATTCAAAGCAAAACTAAATAAAGTGAATAAACCAACTCCTACTTGTAGAACCATGTGTCTGTGTCATTGTGTGCGTGTGGAGCCGTGTCCTGACCTGTAGCTCTCCACCACGCGCAGGTCGGCCCTCAGCGCCGGCAGGAAGAGCTGCAGGACTTCCGGGTTGGACAGGAGCTCAGGAGGAGTTCCTCCGGCGGAGCGGAGCCACTGCAGGAAGTCCTGGTCCGACAGGTGGCTCCTCTTCACCGCGCCGATCCGAGTCTCCGACTGAAACAACATTTACACAAATAAACCCTGACTGGTCGCCTGCAGCTCTTTGATCAACACGTGTTTCCTCCTAAAATAAAATAAAACTGTAAAACTACGACCGGATTCTGAGACTCCGACTCCGACTACGGCTGACGACCTGGAGCAACAAAGATCCACCACAGTCCATCTGATCCAGGTCCTGACTGGTTCTGTGTCTAGTGATGTCACAGTGTGATGTCACAGTGTGATGTCACAGTGTGATGTCATTCAGTGTGATGTCATTCAGTGTGATGTCACAGTGTGATGTCATTCAGTGTGATGTCACAGTGTGATGTCACAGTGTGATGTCACAGTGTGATGTCATTCAGTGTGATGTCACAGTGTGATGTCACAGTGTGATGTCATTCAGTGTGATGTCACAGTGTGATGTCACAGTGTGATGTCACAGTGTGATGTCACAGTGTGATGTCACAGTGTGATGTCATTCAGTGTGATGTCACAGTGTGATGTCATTCAGTGTGATGTCACAGTGTGATGTCACAGTGTGATGTCATGGTGTGATGTCACAGTGATGTCAGCCTCTCCACTCACATAAGGAGCCGAGGCTCCAGACAGGAACATGTGGAGCGGCTCCAGGTTGTAGTTTCTCTTCAGAGCGTCAGCGACGGCAAAACTGGTGAAGGCTCCGAAGCTGAGGAGGAAACATGGAGGAACACGACAATTTACTGTTTAGAGTTCAAATCAAGTCTCTGGGTGACAGTCTGAAAAACTCCAATGATTGTGCAGGGAGCAGTGCTCGGTGTTGGGGCCCCGTGGCCCCGTGGCCTCAGTGTGTGGCCTGTCCCAGTGTGATGGTGGAGCCAGCTGACCTGTGTCCGAACAGAGCGAAGGGTTTGTCTT
>CM064897.1:26717597-26722597 GCA_030347415.2 Decapterus maruadsi
AAGTCCTCCTGAGAAGAATCACCAGGTTTGTAGCAAACTGCATTTAAATAAAATAAATACAAATATAAACAAAACAAAATAAAATGAAATAAAACAAGATTTAAAAAAAAGAAAAGAAAAGAAGTTAAAATAAAATAGAGTTATCAACAATGTTTTTGTTTTGAAGGAGTGATCCGGAAGTGTCGGTGTTGTCTCGCGGGAGCTTGACGTCACGGAGCGGGGGGTGGGGGTGGGGGGTGAAGCCAGACTTCAGACCGGTTTCTCACCGACACCAGGAGCAGCAGGACGCCGGAGCAGGAGCAGGAGGCCCGGACCCACAGGCTGAAGCCCGGACCGTCACGTCCAGACCCCGGGACACGGACCGAGCTCTGCCCGGCGGAGAAGCACTAAAGTCGGTCAGAGTTTCTTCTTCCGCTCGCTGTCAAACGCCGAGCGGCGCTGTGGGCGACATTTACACCGAACTCCGACGAGTCTCAACTGTCACGAAACATTTAATCTGCTCGGTAACGAAGCTCCGCCGCGGAGGGAAGATCCACCGAGCCGAGCCGAGCCGAGCCGAGCCGAGCGGGACAACCGGACACGGTCGGTTCAACTTCGAGCCCGCGGAGAGGAGGGGGAGGAGGGGACTTCCAGCCGAGGAGACCCCGCAGCGGCCCGGGGAGCAGCAGCAGCCGCCGCCGGGGAGCGGGGAGCGGGCAGCGGGCAGCGGGCAGCCGGAGGAGCCGGAGGAGCCAGCGGCCATCGGAGCCGTCGGAGCCGGACAGAGAGCCAGTGTCAGCGGAGCCGGGTGGTCCGGACCGAGACCTCATGAATGGAAATCGGAACAACAGGTGGGACTCATGAGGCGTTCAGGTGCAGCACGGAGGTTTCTATTTTCAGACCGAGAGCGGAGGGAGGGTTGACACACTTTCAGTTTATTAGGACCCCCCCCCCCCCACACACCCCCCAATGGTGTGGTCTAAATGCTAATGCAGTGGTTCTCAACGTGGGGTCCGGGGACCCCGAGGGGTTCTTGATCTGAAGGGGGTCCCCAATTTATTTCTTTAAATTTTACCACTTTTTTGCTAGAAGGTTGTTGTTGTTTTTTTACCACTTTTTCTAATCTTTTTTTTTTTTTTTTTTTACTTTTTTGTTTCAGAAATTTTACCAAGTTTTCCTAGAAAATGTTTACTTTCTTATTTTGAAAATTTTAACGAGAAATTTTACAATTTTTTTTCTAGGTTTTTTAAAAAAAATGTTACCACTTTTTTCTAAGAAATTTTTACTTTTTTATTTTTATTTTGAATATTTTTTACGAGAAATTTTACCACTTTTTTTTTTATTTTTAGAATTTTTACCACTTCTTCCTAGAAATATTTTAATGCTTTTGGAGAAATTGAACCACTTTTTTTCCAGACGTTTCTCTGTAATATTTCTAAACATTCTAAATTAGAAGTGTTTACTGTCAGTTTTTCGGGTCCTCGATGTAATAAAGGTTGAGAACCACTGGTGTAAATAATAATAATAATAATAATAATAATAATAATAATAATAATAATAATAACCTTATAAAGGTTGAGAACCACTGGTGTTCTCTGATGTTTTATAGTCCTTGTATCACATAGACACAAGGACACTAATTAGACCAGTGACCCCCATTGGACAAACACCAGAGACACACAAACAACAATGTACGTTGAAATTGGGCGTAGCTACATTTCTGGAAAAAAGTGGTAGAATTTCTCCCCAAAAAGTTGAAACATTTCAAAAAATGTTGGTAAATAATAAATACACAGTTTTTTACATTTCCATCGACTCCTCTCTTCACCAAACTGCAGCTGAAATGTTAGATCAGTTGTTGTTGTTGTTGTTGTTGTTGTTGTTGTTGTTGTTGTTGTTGTTGTTGTTGTTGTTGTTGTTTCTACAGATGTGTGTTGGTCCAGGTGACGTCATGAAGCTGTTCCTAATGAACTGACCTGAGGTCAGATCGGTGGTTAATGTGTAGCCAGGCTGGACGCCACCGACAGGCTGAGGGGGGGGGGGGGGGCACTGTGTGTGTGTGTGTGTGTGTGTGTGTGTGTGTGTGTGTGTGTGTGTGTGTGTGTGTGTGTGTGTGTGTGTGTGTGTGTGTGTGTGTGTGTGTGTGTGTGTGTGTGTGTGTCTGTGTGTCTGTGTGTGTGTGTCTGTCTGTGTGTGTGTGTGTGTGTCCTGGTTGGTTCTCTGTTCTGTCGGCAGCAGGTGTCGATCCGTCAGGTGTGTGTGAAGCCTGAGAGTCTGGCTCGCTGTCAGGGAGGGGTGTGTGTGTGTGTGTAGGGGTGTGTGTGTGTGTGTGTGTGTGTGTGTGTGTGTGTGTGTGTGTGTTTGGAGGGCAGCCCTGCAGCTGCTGCCATGGTAACCCTAACTATTGGATAATGTTCAGTTGCTGCCTGTTGATCACAAATCAGTTGAACTTGACAGGATGAGTGTGTGTGTGTGTGTGTGTGGGGTCTCAGCTTCGTTCTCCAGTGATGACATCACAGTGATGACATCACAGTCATGTCACAGGTTTCTTCTGGACTGAAACAGATGAAACTGATCAATAACCAGCTGATGATGACGTCATCATTATTATTGATCCTGATGATTCTTGTTGGAGGAGAATCTGCTGCTCATTTCCTGACTGATTGATCGACTGATTGATTGATCGGCTCCTGACGAGGACAGGGTGACATCATCAGCTGATTGACAGCTGGGACCAGGTCCAATCAGGAGCTCAGACTGGAAATGTTTCCTTTTCATTCCTCGTCCTCACACACGGATCAGAAACTGTGTGTGAGTCGTCACTTCCACGTTTCACCGGCCGCCGACCTCCCGTTGAGACGTCTGGTCTCCGAGGACGAGGACGCTCCAAGATGCTCAACAGCTCAAATCACTTTAATACAAATAAACTTTATTACTTTATTTATTCATGTTGTAATCACAGACTGTAGATAATAACTCAGTTGCAACATTCCAGGATGCATCCCAAAATTGGAAACTTTCCTCATCAATAAATGGGAATCAATCAGAACTTTCAGCCATTTTTCATACCAGAATTAAAACTTGATAAAGTTTGGATTTGATACAGCTTGTTACCCCCAATTTCCAGTTAATTCCCATAATTTCCATAATTCCCATGGAAAGTTTCCAATTTGGAATATTTCCAAAATTCCAGAGCTTAAGTTCCCATTACATGGAAAGTTACTGGTAATGTGTTCTTCTTGTTTTCCTCCTCCCTTTTCCAGTTTGTCATTTTGTCTTTTTCTGTCGCTGGACATCACAAGACAAGGCAGCCCGTTGTTACCACCATACATCCCATAATAACAACATCTGTCTGTCTCTGTCCTTAGACGCTCACATCCACTGAGGGAAAACTCCATGGAAAACCAGGAGAAAGCTCATCACACTGATCAGCTGACACCACTTCCTGTCTGTGATTGGTCCGTTTGCAGCTCCAGGCTCTGCTCTGTGATTGGTCCGTTTGCAGCTCCAGGCTCTGCTCTGTGATTGGTCCGTTTGCAGCTCCAGGCTCTGCTCTGTGATTGGTCAGTTTGCAGCTCCAGGCTCACAGACTGTTGGTTGTGACTCGGGTTGCAACATTCCAGGAATTTTCAAAGTTGGAAACTTTCCATGGGAATAAATGGGAATCAATCAGAACTTTACAAAACTGAAGGTCAGACATTTTTCATACCAGAATTAAAACTTAAAACTTTGGATTTGAACAGATGTTTAAACCATCACAGTTAATTCAATAAAGTAATTTCCAAATTCCCAAAACCAAATGTAATTTGGAATATTTCCAAAATTCATGAACATTGTTACAATGGAAAGTTTGACTGGTTCTGTGATTCAGCTGTTTGTTCCTCCTCCCATCAACTGACTTTTTATTTGATTTTTCTTGCACCACATTTTTTAACATTTTTTTTTTGGCGCTTTTTTTGGAAAGAAAGACAAGGCAGTCTGAAACAACACAAACATCCCATAATCAGATGAATCCAGTGTCCTTAGAGTCGGCTTCACATCCACTTTAAAACTCTGGAAAACCATGGATTAAGATTATTGATCCTGGATGGAAAAAGGGATTTAAAAATCTGGATCATTTTGATCCTGGTCCTGGTTCTGGATCCGGATCCTGGTCCTGGTTCTGGATCCGGGTCCTGGTCCTGGTTCTGGATCCGGATCCTGGTCCTGGTTCTGGATCCGGATCCTGGTCCTGGTTCTGGATCCGGGTCCTGGTCCTGGTTCTGGATCCTGGTCCCGGTTCTGGTTCTGGTTCTGGATCCGGATCCTGGTCCTCGTTCCGGATCAGGATCCTGGTCCTGGTTCTGGATCCGGATTCTGGTCCTGGTTCTGGATCCGGATCCTGGTCCTGGTTCTGGATCCGGATCCTGGTCCTGGTTCTGGATCCTGGTCCTGGTCCTGGTCCTGGTTCTGGATCCGGATCCTGGTCCTGGTCCTGGTCCTGGTCCTGGTTCTGGATCCGGATCCTGGTCCTGGTTCTGGATCCTGGTCCTGGTCCTGGTCCTGGTTCTGGTTCTGGATCCGGATCCTGGCCCTGGTTCTGGATCCGGATCCTGGTCCTGGTTCTGGATCCGGATCCTGGTCCTGGTTCTGGTTCTGGATCCGGATCCTGGTCCTGGTTCTGGATCCGGATCCTGGTCCTGGTCCTGGTTCTGGATCCGGATCCTGGTCTAACCTTCCTGTCGTCCCTCAGGGAGGTGGTGGACTCGATGGTCCAGCACTTCAAGGTGACCATCTTCCAGGTGGAGATTCCCAAGATCGACGGGAAGATGAGGTGGACATCAAACCAGCCCACTCCTGCCGCCAACAGGTGCGTGAGACGTCTGATGTCATCAACATTTACAACATATTTAGAACCAGATGTTTAAACATCACAGTCATGAAGTCAATAAAGTAACGTTTCCCAAACTTCCCAAAACCAAATGTAATGAAATGTGAAACATGAACATTGTTACAATGTGTTTGACTGACGTTCTGCAGAT
>CM064897.1:26727597-26800097 GCA_030347415.2 Decapterus maruadsi
TGTGTGTGTGTGTGTGTGTGCAGGTGTGTAACATCGTGGCCGGTCAGCGCTGCATCAAGAAGCTGACCGACAACCAGACGTCCACCATGATCAAAGCCACGGCTCGGTCTGCACCGGACAGACAGGAGGAGATCAGCAGACTGGTGAGACAGAGAGACAGAGAGACAGAGAGACAGAGAGACAGAGAGACAGAGAGACAGACAGACAGACAGACGGACAGACGGAGAGACGGAGAGACAGAGAGACAGAGAGACAGAGAGACAGAGAGACAGAGAGACAGAGAGACAGAGAGACAGAGAGACAGAGAGACAGAGAGACAGACAGACAGACAGACAGACAGACGGACAGACGGACAGACGGAGAGACGGAGAGACAGACAGAGACAGAGAGACAGACAGAGACAGACAGTCAGACAGACAGAGGGATAGTGTCCAGGAGACGTAGACACAGACAGACAGACAGAGACAGACAGACAGACAGACAGACAGACAGACAGAGACAGAGGGAGGACAGACAGACAGACAGACAGAGACAAACAGACAGACAGACAGTCCCTCAGACAGACAGGTGCAGAGAACTATGAGTCAGATCAGACAGACAGGAGTTCCAGTTCAGACAGAGATGAGATGGACAGGTGACAGACAGACAGAGAGACGCCAGACAGACAGACAGAGAGACAGACAGACAGACAGACAGACAGACATGACTGAACCTTTAATCACCATTCCCTGACAGAGTGACAGACAGACAGACAGACAGACAGACAGACAGAGACAGACAGGGTTTCCTCTGGTCAGACATGACAGACAGACAGACTGAATCTGTAAAAACCAAAACTCAAACATCGACTAATAATAAAAACTATAATAATTAAACTGTATTGATCAGCTGATCTGAGAGCAGCTGATGAGGTCACAGACAGACAGACAGACAGTTGATGAGGTCACAGACAGATGAGGTCACGGCTTCGTTGATGAGACAGACAGACGGACAGCATCAGACAGACAGACAGACCAATCAGAGAAACCCTGACAGACAGACAGATTGACCTGACTCTGACATCTACAGACTTTTATTTTGAAATCTGTTGTTTTCATAACGTGTCTGATCCAATCACTGAGCAGCCAATCAGTGATTGGATCAGCTGAGTGAATCCTTTGAATCCATACATTGTCTGTGTCCCTGTACTCTGTGCAGAGTGACAGACAGACAGAGAGACAGACAGACAGCCCCAGCAGATGAACCCTGACAGACAGACAGACAGAGCAGACAGACAGACAGACAGACAGACAGTGTGGGACATGAGGGAAACAGTTCCAGACAGACAGAGACAGATCAAGATGACAGACAGACAGACACCCAGAGACAGACAGGGAGGAGATCAGACAGACAAGAGACAGACATCACTCATCAATAATCAATAATCAATACAGTAGATCCTCCAGTAGCAGCTCAGGCTTTAAAGGGATAGTACCATGTTTTTAAAGTGTGGTTGTATGATCTACAAATAGCCCCTAAGTACTTTAATTGCAGTAGAAGACTCTCTGCACTCCTCCCGTTAGCAACGCCAGCCCATAATAGTCCTGCCCAGAGATTTCAACAGTTGTGAATGGACAGAGAAACGAGATTTTCACGGCCTAAAAGAGGTTTGACCTGAAAATAAATACACAGTTCCATTGTTGCTAGAATATCATTTTTTCCAGCCTTTCAAACCTTCATGGAAAAACCTTTAATTTGGACCATTCCAACTCACGTGTCCCTCCGCCCAGGGTTGCGCCTCACGTGTCCCTCCGCCCAGGGTTGAGCCTCACGGTTTCCCTCCGCCCAGGGTTGCGATGACTGAATCCCTCCGCCCAGGGTCAAAACTCAAACATCGACTAATAATCCGCCCTATAATAATTAAACTGTCCCTCCGATCAGGGTGATCGCCTCACGTAGCCCTGACCAGGGTCAGCGCCTCACGTTGATCCGCCCAGGGTCACAGCTTCGTTGATGAGGTCACGCGCTCACGTTGATCCGCCCAGGTCAGCGCCTCACGTTGATGAGGTCCCTCCGCCCAGAGGTCAGCGCCTCACGATGAGGTCCCTCCGCCCCCAGGGTCAGCGCCTCACGTCATCCCTCCGCCCAGGGTTAGCACCTCAGAGGAAACCCTCCGCCCAGGGTTAGCGCCTGATCGATGCCTCTGATTGGTTCCTGTCTCTGTGGTTTCCACCCAGGGTTGCACCTCACGTATCCCTCCGACTTTTATTTTGCAATCTGTTCCGTTTTCAGGGTTAGCGCCCCAATCAGCAGTTGAGCAGCCAAATCAGTGTTTTTCCTGCACTTTGAAGGACTGGAAAAAATTATATTATAGCAACAATGGAACTGTGTATTGTTGAGAATTAAAGGTCCAGTCTGTAAAAATTAACAAGGTTTATTGTTAAAATCTGAATCCACTCCCCATGATGAATATATCTGTATCAGTGTATAATCGCTATAAAATAAAACCTGTTTTGTTTTGTAGCCTTATAACCCTTCTTTCATATCTACATATAATGAAGGTCTTGCTTTAGAGACCGTCACCATCTTGCACCGCCATGTTTGTTTGTACAGCAGCCTGAAGGGAAAATCCAGCCAATCAGAGAGCAGGTTTCAAGAGTTTCAGGTTCATAAATAAGGAGGGGAGCGAGTGAACGCTGGATGTCACGGTTTAACCAACATTTTACAGACTGGACCTTTAATGCTGGTGAGTCCGGCTGCACCAGGTCTAAGTTTTAACTTTCGGGCCCGTTGAGAAGTGTAGCAGCAGCTTAGAAAGGACTCGAACAGGCGATCGTAGCAGCGACCTCTGACCTCTCCACTTCCTGTCCAGGAGCTTCACCGACCAGCTGAGGAAGATCTCCAAGGACGCCGGGATGCCGATCCAGGGTCAGCCGTGCTTCTGTAAGTACGCTCAGGGCGCCGACAGCGTGGAGCCCATGTTCAGACACCTGAAGAACACGTACGCCGGGCTGCAGCTCATCATCGTCATCCTGCCGGGGAAGACGCCCGTCTACGGTAAAACCACCTGCAGCGCCTGAACGCACCACGCACCACGTTTACATCCACCTGTCCATCGATATAGTAATGACGTCATGTTTAGTGATCTCATTGCTGTATCGTTTTCTTGCAGTTTAAAGGGATAGTTCAACATTTAGTCAAACTGCCCCATCACCATAACCCCTATAGTCATAGCAGGAGGTTCATTACCTTCAGTTGTCGATGCAAGCTATTTTTAGAACGGCAGAGCAGAGCCGTGAGCTGCTCAGAGCTACGCTACGGAGGCTCATGGGATTTCTTGGTCATGAGATAATAACACAACGTTACCACACAGAGTTGTTTTAGAGGGAAATACAGAAACTGGTGATGAACAACTGTCCCTGAAGGCAACGTGCATCAGAGGTTTTACATGAATTTATCAGAGACTTTTATCAGACAGAACTGTTTCCTTCAGAATCTGTTAACTTTTTATCCATATTCATGATATTTAATCTAATTCTACCTGTGACCTCTGACCCCTGACCTCTGACCTGTGACCCCTGACCTCTGCCCTGTGACCCCTGACCTCTGCCCTGTGACCCCTGACCTCTGCCCTGTGACCCCAGCGGAGGTGAAGCGTGTGGGCGACACCCTGCTGGGCATGGCCACCCAGTGCGTCCAGGTGAAGAACGTGGTGAAGACGTCTCCTCAGACTCTGTCCAACCTCTGTCTGAAGATCAACGTGAAGCTGGGAGGCATCAACAACATCCTGGTGCCGCACCAGCGGTGAGTAAGGCCGCAAAGGATTCTGGGTATTTGACCTCCGTGTCAGCTCCGTGTCTCCGTCTGAGTCCACCTCGTCTCCTCTCGTCTCCGTCCAGACCCTCGGTGTTCCAGCAGCCCGTCATCTTCCTGGGAGCCGACGTCACGCATCCTCCGGCCGGAGACGGGAAGAAGCCGTCCATCGCAGCGGTGAGACCTCAATCAATCTAGATGTTCTCCAGATGTTCTCCAGATGTTCTCTAGATATTCTCCAGATGCTCTCCAGATGTTCTCCAGATGTTCTCTAGATGTTCTCCAGATGTTCTCCAGATGTTCTCTAGATATTCTCCAGATGTTCTCCAGATGTTCACTAGATATTCTCCAGATATTCTCCAGATATTCTCCAGATGTTCTCTAGATGTTCTCCAGATATTCTCTAGATGTTCTCCAGATGTTCTCCAGATATTCTCCAGATATTCTCCAGATGTTCTCCAGATATTCTCCAGATGTTCTCTAGATATTCTCCAGATATTCTCCAGATGTTCTCCAGATGTTCTCTAGATGTTCTCTAGATATTCTCCAGATGTTCTCTAGATGTTCTCCAGATGTTCTCCAGATATTCTCCAGATATTCTCCAGATGTTCTCCAGATGTTCTCTAGATATTCTCCAGATGTTCTCCAGATGTTCTCCAGATGTTCTCCAGATATTCTCCAGATGTTCTCCAGATATTCTCCAGATATTCTCCAGATGTTCTCCAGATATTCTCCAGATGTTCTCCAGATATTCTCCAGATATTCTCCAGATATTCTCCAGATGTTCTCCAGATGTTCTCCAGATGTTCTCCAGATGTTCTCCAGATATTCTCCAGATATTCTCCAGATGTTCTCCAGATGTTCTCCAGATGTTCTCCAGATATTCTCCAGATGTTCTCCAGATGTTCTCCAGATGTTCTCCAGATATTCTCCAGATGTTCTCCAGATATTCTCCAGATGTTCTCTAGATGTTCTCCAGATGTTCTCCAGATGTTCTCTAGATATTCTCCAGATATTCTCCAGATGTTCTCTAGATGTTCTCCAGATGTTCTCCAGATGTTCTCCAGATGTTCTCTAGATGTTCTCCAGATGTTCTCATGCTGTCTCTCCCCTCCCCCCCTCCAGGTGGTGGGCAGCATGGACGCCCACCCCAGCCGGTACTGCGCCACGGTGCGGGTCCAGAGGCCCAGGCAGGAGGTGATCCAGGACTTGGCCTCCATGGTGCGAGAGCTGCTGATCCAGTTCTACAAGTCGACGCGCTACAAACCCACCAGGGTCATCTTCTACCGCGACGGCGTGTCGGAGGGACAGTTCAGACAGGTGAGAACGTTCAGCAGCTTTTATTTAGTCTTAGTTGCCTCTGAAGATGAACTTGTTCCCTTTTAGTGTCATCCATCCCATAATGTTCCCACCAGTCCTCATCAGGTTCCACTGTGTGTGTGTGTGTAGGTGCTGTACTACGAGCTGCTGGCCATCAGAGAGGCCTGCATCAGTCTGGAGAAGGAGTACCAGCCCGGCATCACCTACATCGTGGTGCAGAAGCGCCACCACACGCGTCTGTTCTGCGCCGATCGGAACGAGCGCGTGGGACGCAGCGGGAACATTCCCGCCGGCACCACGGTGGACACGGACATCACGCACCCCTACGAGTTCGACTTCTACCTGTGCAGCCACGCCGGCATCCAGGTGAGGAGCCCCGCTCTAATGTTATGACATAATCATAATAATTATAATGGTCCTCATCATTAACCCCGCCCCCCCGCCGCCGCCCCCCCCCACCAGGGTACGAGTCGACCGTCCCACTACCACGTCCTGTGGGACGACAACTGCTTCACTGCCGATGAGTTCCAGCTGCTGACCTACCAGCTGTGCCACACCTACGTCCGCTGCACGCGCTCCGTCTCCATCCCCGCTCCCGCCTACTACGCCCACCTGGTGGCGTTCCGCGCCCGCTACCACCTGGTGGACAAGGAGCACGACAGGTAAATATGATGACATCACCTTGGTTAAAGGGATAGTTTAGTCAAACTGTCCCATCACCATAACCCCTATAGTCATAGCAGTAGGTTCGTTACCTTTAATTGTCAGTGCAAGCTATTTTTAGAACGGCGGAGCAGAGCCGTGAGCTGCTCAGAGCTACGCTACGGAGGCTCATGGGAATTCTTGGGAAATTCATGTAAAACCTCTCTGTATTTCCCTCTAAAGCCCGTGATATACTTGCTGTAAACTACGCATCACAATGCGTCGATATGTGCGTTCGGTCTCAGGCGACGCATCAAACCGACGCAGGATACGCGTGGCAGCCATGATGCGTTCGCGTTCGCGTACTTTACAGCAAATACATCGAGGGCTTAAAACAACTCTGTGTGGTAACGTTGTGTTATTATCTCATAGCGTGGTGAATGTGCAGGTCACAACTTGTCCACCAGAGCGTTGTGGAGTTGTTGGATTGTGTATTTGATGAGTTTGATGAGGGAAACCAAGAAATCCCATGAGCCTCCGTAGCGTAGCTCTGAGCAGCTCACGGCTCTGCTCCACCGTTCTAAAAATAGCTTGCACCGACAATTAAAGGTAACGAACCTCCTGCTATGACTATAGGGGTTATGGTGATGGGACAGTTTGACTAAATGTTGAACTGTCCCTTTAAAACAATGAATCAGTTTGAACCGGGTCTGGTTGTTCTGACTCCTGTTTGTTGTTGTTGTTGTTGTTGTTGTTGTTGTTGTTGACAGTGCGGAGGGCAGCCATGTGTCTGGTCAGAGTAACGGCCGAGACCCTCAGGCTCTGGCCAAGGCCGTTCAGATCCACCACGACACGCTGAGGACCATGTACTTCGCCTGAAGCCCCGCCCACCAGCCCTGTGGCCCCGCCCACCAGCCCTGTGGCCCCGCCCACCAGCCCTGTGGCCCCGCCCCCTCGCCCCTCCACCGCCGCCACTGGAGCCGGGCGGTGACGCCGGCAGCTACCGAGGACGACCGGAGCCGCAGGGGGCGGAGCTACGGCTACAGACGCCTTATGCAATTTAAAAACCAGCCAATAGCGTGTGAGCTCCGCCCTCTGACATCACTTCCTGCTCCGCGTTTCCTCCTGAAATCTCCAACAACTCTCTCTCTTGACTCTGTGTGTGTGTGTGTGTGTGTGTGTGTTAAAAAGTGGCGGGAATAAGAACTGATGATTCTTTTGGTGCGTGAGCAGGAACCAATCAGAGGCAGCGAGGACCCGGACGGTTCCGGTTCCTGCCGTCCACGTCTTTTTATCTGTTCGTCTGTTTGTGTGGGTTTTTATTGTTTTTGTGTTTTTTTCAGCTCCCTAGATGCTCTCTACGTGTCATTTGTCTGGTTGCCATGTCAACCTGCCCTTTAATGGTCGCTCCCATGTTTCATTTATTAAGACGACGGCGGCTCCGCGGTCCTCAGTTCTCCTACGGACACTGAACGCATCGTTGGTTTTAACTCAGATCAGATTATTTTAGAGTTTTACAGAGGAAGTGAAGCAGGTGCAGCTGAGGATGAGGAGGAGGATGAAGAGTATCAGTGTGATGTGTATAGGTGATGATGATGATGATGATGATGATGAAGAGGAGGGCTGGGCAGAGCTTGAGCTGATGAAGGATCAGTGACGTGAACAAAGTGCCTCGTTGACGTAGAAACTGAAACTGATCTGAGAACAGCCGACGCTGAACGTCCAGGTGTCATGGAAACGTTTCTTCTGAGTCGTCATGGAAACCAGAACCAAACGAATACCAGGATTGAAGACGTAGAAGAAGAAGAAGAGGTTTTAAAGTTGATGAACTGTCCAGTTTTCACCTCCAGGACCAAACCAACTGATCTCTGGTCAGATTATTGTCTCTCTGCTCGTCGCCGTGACGCCGTTTCTTACTCTGACATCACCAGCATTCGTTTCACCGTGGCGTCGGACGCTGTTTCCTGTTTCTCATCAGAACCTCATGATGTAGTAATAATAATAATAATAATAATAATAATAATAATGATGATGATGATGAGCTTTTATTGTGAAAATCCCCTTCCTGTCAGATCTTATATTTATATTGAACTCAGCTCTTATTGGACGGTTGATGATGACATCACTTCCTCTCTGCTCCTTTCTCCTGATTCGACGATGCAATACTTTGATGTGTTTGCTGCTTCGTGGAGACTGTTGATGGTCGCGTTGTCACGGCAACGCACCATCAACCCCTCCTCCTCCTCCTCCTCCTCCTCCTCCTCCTCCTCCGTCTGCTCTGTCGTTTCATCATCGGAGGTGAAAGACTTTTATTCTGAAAGGGTGGGAGGAGGATGATGAAGACGAGGAAGAGGAAGAGGAAGAGGAGGGTCGACTCTGTGCCTTTTTCTGACGATGGTGCTCGACACAGTTTATATTGACACATGACAATACTGTAAGGTGTGTGTGTGTGTGTGTGTATGTGTGTGTGTGTGTATACCTCTGACATATGCCAAGAACGCGTGTGTGTGTGTGTGTGTGTGTGTGTGTGTGTGTGTGTGTGTGTGGATCAGTTTGAAGCACAAACACAAACTCTGTTGTTCATTAGAGAAGAAGTGAAACAGAAGAAGTGAATGTAGCATCTTCTTCTTCTTATTATTTATTTCAGCAGCAATAATGAAACATCTTCTATCAGTTTTTCTGGCCTCTCCCGTTTCTTCTTCTTCTTCTAATGTGAAATCATTGTCGTTTACTGCCCCCCCTCTGCCCCCCCCCCACGACCACGACCACGACCACGTGTCTGTCTCATATCATCACTGACTCAGAGTTTGTCGACGCTTCTTGATGAAATGATGTCACTTTTAGAATAACTTTGTGTTTTTACGTCTTAACACTCGTCTGATCCTGTCGTACGTCCTTGAGCCTTTTCATTTTTACTTGGTCGTCATATTTAATTTTTGGAATAAATAAATAAATAAACTCTCTGTATGAAACACAAGAGTCTTGTTGTTGTTTTTGTTGTTTGTTCAGTTTCTGGAAACTCGTCCATCCGGTCGGTGCTGAGCAGTAAACTGATATATTATATATTATTATATACTAGGAACTGGTTTAATCCTTCCACCTTTAAGGCATTAAACAAATATGTAGGTTTTGTTAATTTGACCGGTTTTACCATTTTTGTATTGTTTTATTATTTCTATAGGCAAACACTGTGAATGTAGCACTTCAGTTTATTTATGAAGCGTGGGTTTATTCTACTGGTTTAGATCCGTAGCTCTTTAACTTCAGAGCTGCTGCTTTGATCAGTTTAACAGATTTATTTAAATAGAGTGGAATCACCCTTTACTGTTTTAATGCGGGAAAGTACTTTGTATGAATGTGTGGTTTTGTTCTGTGTACTGCAGTGGCTCAAGTACAATCCAACCCAATATAAATACAGAAGTACTGAATGTAAAGAGCTGGACACAGGACCAATCAGTGCAGACCTCCACCTGTACCTGCCCCTCCACCTGCTGCAGCCTCATCAGTCCTGACAGGAAGTGTGTGTGTGTGTTTATCAGCGGCTCTAATCATGTGTAAACTTCCTTCCTTCATGCTCCTTGTTATTACCTCGGTAGCCGAGCCGAGGCTCCGCTTCCTGCTCGTGTTCTAACGTCCGCAGCTTTAATTGCTTTGTCTCTGATTAAACAGCGACGTGTTTGACAGGACGTCCTCTCTCTCTCTTTCATCGGGGCCAAAGGTCAAACTGCTGGCTCCATGTCAGGCTTCCCTGGAAATGAATCAGATTCCATTTAGACATGAAACACGTCCACACTGAGGTCACGTGTCTGGACCAGGTCTGGACCAGGTCTGGAGCGGCTCTGCTGCTGCTGCTAAAGGCTAGCTGCTAAGCTAGCTGGTTAGTTTACTTAGTTCTTCATCATGATTTCAACTGTAGCTTCTGAGCTTCACATTTAACTATCTCTGTTTTAAAGGTGTTTAAATAAAAATAAAAATTCAAACCCATAAAATGTAAAGGTATGGAGTAACTGACCGACGTGGATGAAGCCGCCACAGTTCGTTGTTGTGAAGTAAGATTCTGCTGCTAGTGATAATATATCAGCAATCCAGTCGTTTTGTCTAATGCTGCGTTCAAGGCTTTTGAAACCGTAAGTTACAGCTTCAAGTCACGACTACGACTCTGTAGCGTTCCAGGTAACCTAGGTAACCAGTAACTGGTGTTTTTACCGTCCTGTTGCCTGTGAAAGTCACTATAACGGCCTCTCGTAACTTCCGACCCGTGAACTCATACCAGATGGAACCGGTACGACTTCACAGGAAGGAAAAACACAAGTTAGGAGTTTCCTTGAAGGCACCATGAGTTAGCAGCCCCCGCCCTCGTCAGGCAGCTATTGGTCCTCGTGCTACGTCACCACATTCACGCGCAGTTTTTCATAAGGAAAGTGGAGGGAAAGCTGTGCCAGCCGCTAGCTGTTTCCTTGTCAGAACCGTTAATATAATACATCCATGGTCAGAACTCTGCTAGGCTAGGCTAGGCTACTTAGCTTTTAGCTAGCAAACAAAAGGCCTTTTGTTTTGTTGTTTTCATTGTAAAATGAATCAACTTCTGCTTTATTCATCCGTTACAACAACCTCAGTTATTCAACTGTCATTTTCACAAAGAAAACAGGTCAAACTGGTCATGCTAAGCTAACCTTAGCTACAAGCTGAAGAGCAGCTCTTGTGATCTTTTTTCATTAACATCAAAGGCTAATATGCTAAGCTAGGCTAGTTAGCTTCAGACTGGAGCAGGGTTTCTCTTCTCCATTGTGATAAAAGCCTATGATAAAATAAGATTCTGCAGCATCAACTGATGAATCATTAGCAGTGAAGCTAACTTTAGCTTCTTTTGTTTCTTTACTGTTCTTGTGATTTTTTTTTCCCACTAACATGATGAGATTTAAGATCTAAACAAACATCCTGATGGTTTTTTCCATTGCATTTCGTTGTCATTTCATGTTTCAAAAAAAGACACTCGTCATCATTCGTCACCATGGAGACGCCGTTATCAGCTGAGTTGTTTTCTGTTGTGTTTCAGTTTAGTCTGATGATCAGCGCCGGAGGAGGAGGAGATACTGTCCCATCATGTGACTGATTATTGATTATAATAAGTGTCAGAGTGTTGAGGCTTCTGGTTTATGATGAAACAGGTGTTGACTGTGTTCATGTTTTATGACAGTAGCAGCAGATGTAAACACATCATCCATCCTCAGCTGTCATTAAACATCAAAGACTTCACACAATCAGCAGATAGAAAATAAATATAAATAATACAGTTGACGTGTTTATAACGCTTGTTATTGTCTTTAAGTTCTGGACCAAATGTCACCAGGAGAAGTGGAGGGAGGACTCTGATTGGCCACGTGTCTGTTCCTCAGGGCAGAGCTGCTTCCTGGTACCTCTGGGGCGTGGGGCGGGGCTTGGGGCGGCGAGCAGCCCCCCTCCCACACCGGAGGATGTGCAGCTTGGCCATGACGCCGCGGCAGCAGGCGCTCAACATGCTCCTGACGGCCGCCGACGAGAAGTAGAAGATGAACGGGTCCAGGCAGGCGTTGAAGGTGCTGGAGAGCAGCGCCACGTTCCTCCACTCCTCGCTCTCCTGCCGCACGAAGCCCACCACGTGGGAGGCGTTGTAGGGCCCGAAGCAGACGGCGAACACCAGCAGCGTGCCGAGCGCCAGGCCGATGGCGCGCAGCCGCCGCCGCCGGCCGATGTTGGGAAGACGCGAGAGGATGAGGATGAAGTTGACGTAGCAGAAGCAGCAGATGACGAAGGGGATGCAGAAGAGCACGAGGAAGAGCTCCAGGCGGAACGGCAGCAGGATGGCGAGCTCGTCCTCCGTGAAGTTCAGGTAGCAGGTGGGCGGAGGAGGGGCGGGGCCGCTGCCGTTGGCGCCGTCGCCCTCCGAGCCTTTACCCCACTGGACGTAGGGGATGACGTAGACGATGCTGAGGTTCATGGAGGTGAGCAGCCAGAAGAGCAGGCTGGCCAGCGCGGCGTAGCGCGGCCGGCGGCACAGAGAGTAGCGCAGCGGGTAGGCCACGCCCAGGTAGCGCTCCACGCTGACGGCGGTCAGCAGCAGCGTGCTGTTGTAGATGGTGACGTAGAAGACGAAGCCGGTGAAGGGACAGAGCGGGAAGGGCAGCACCCACGCCATGTCGTCCCACGCCTCCTTCATCTTGAAGGGCAGGAAGGCGAGGAAGATGAGGTCGGACACGGTGAGGTTGAGGAGCAGCACGTCGATGGGCGTCGCCCGCCGCTTCACCTTCCGGCAGAAGGTGCAGAACGCCAGGACGTTGGCGGGAACGCCCATCAGGAAGGTGACGATGTAGACGGACAGCAGCAGGTGACAGCACGGCATGATGGCGGCTCTGCTCGCTGCTCGCTGCTTGCTGCTCGCGGCGAGGACGAGGACGAGGACGGAGACACTGAGGATCAATGACATCAATCAGTTATCGATTAGGAAGTCTGGTGTTTCAGACCTGAGAGGTCAACAGGGTCAAATTCATCCATCCATCCATTCATCCATTCATTCATCCATCCAACCATCCATCCATTGATTAATTCATTCATTCATCCATTCATTTATTCATCCATTCATTCATCCAACTATTCATCCAGCCAGCCAACCATTCATACATCAATTCATCCATCCATCCATCCATTCATTCAACCATTGATTCATTCATTCTCTTATTCATTAATTAATTCATTCATTCACTCATCCATCCATCCATTCATTCATCCATTCATTCATTCATTCAACCATCCACCCATCCATCCATTCATTCATTCATTCAACCATCCACCCATCCATCCATTCATTCATCCATCCATTTATCCATGCATCCAACCATTCATTCATTCACTCATTCACTGCAGCTTTTACAAGATTCAAATATCAGAACTATTTTATATTATATATTTTATTTATGAGGATGGGTTCATATATATATAAATATTTTATCTAAAAAAACCTTTTTACTTCATTTAAATAAACAATTTTAAATAAACTCGTTTAGTTTTAAGGATGAAGCTGCTGCTCCTTCTTTTTCTCCTTCTGATGATGATCAAGGTTTAAACGTCTGACGCTGCAGGTTCATGAATATTATCAGTTTATACAAGAATCAGTCTGACGCTGCAGCTGAGACTCAGCTCTGTTTTAGAACCTGATCAGATCAAACCCTGCAGTCGTTGGTGTTTCTGGTGCTGACAGTAGAAGATGAAGCTGTGACTCACCTGAGCGGCGGTGGCGGTGGCGGTGGCGGTGGCGGTGGCAGCGGCGGCTCTACATCCCTGTGAGCGAGTCCTGATGGAGCTGCAGCTCCGTGTGTCAGCGACGCTCCTGAAACTCACTCTGTTTGATCAGAGTCTCTGAGCTGCTCTTAATATGCTTCCACGTCTGTCGTTCAGCGGAAATTTAATCAACTCCTGAACGAAGCCTTTGTTCTCTGCTCGGCAAACATCATCATCATCATCACTTCGTCTCCCGGCAACCGGTCAGGACGCACGGCGCAGGAGGAAAAGTGTCACATGAACTTTTGGTGACACTTGACAGAGACAAAGAAAAGTTTGATCAAAGGAGACTCATCAGGAGGCAGCACCTCAGACCAGACCAGAGTCACAGCTGGAGAACCACATCTGGAGCTGGAGAACCACATCTGGAGAACCACATCTGGAGAACCACATCTGGAGAACCACATCTGGAGCTGGAGAGTCACAGCTGGAGAACCACATCTGGAGAACCACATCTGGAGAACCACATCTGGAGCTGGAGAGTCACATCTGGAGAACCACATCTGGAGCTGGAGAGTCACAGCTGGAGAACCACAGCTGGAGCTGGAGAACCACATCTGGAGAACCACATCTGGAGAACCACATCTGGAGAACCACATCTGGAGCTGGAGAGTCACATCTGGAGAACCACATCTGGAGAACCACATGTGGAGCTGGAGAGTCACATCTGGAGAACCACAGCTGGAGAACCACATGTGGAGCTGGAGAGTCACAGCTGGAGAGTCACATCTGGAGAACCACATCTGGAGCTGGAGAGTCACAGCTGGAGAACCACAGCTGGAGAGTCACAGCTGGAGAACCACAGCTGGAGTCACAGCTGGAGAACCACATCTGGAGCTGGAGAGTCACATCTGGAGCTGGAGAGTCACATCTGGAGAGTCACATCTGGAGCTGGAGAACCACAGCTGGAGAGTCACATCTGGAGCTGGAGAGTCACAGCTGGAGAACCACAGCTGGAGAGTCACATCTGGAGCTGGAGAGTCACAGCTGGAGAACCACAGCTGGAGAGTCACAGCTGGAGAACCACAGCTGGAGAACCACAGCTGGAGAACCACAGCTGGAGAGTCACAGCTGGAGAGTCACAGCTGGAGAACCACAGCTGGAGAGTCACAGCTGGAGAACCACAGCTGGAGCTGGAGAGTCACAGCTGGAGAACCACAGCTGGAGCTGGAGAGTCACAGCTGGAGAACCACAGCTGGAGCTGGAGAGTCACAGCTGGAGAGTCACATCTGGAGCTGGAGAGTCACATCTGGAGCTGGAGAACCACATCTGGAGCTGGAGAACCACATCTGGAGCTGGAGAGTCACAGCTGGAGAACCACATCTGGAGCTGGAGAGTCACAGCTGGAGAACCACATCTGGAGCTGGAGAACCACATCTGGAGCTGGAGAACCACATCTGGAGAGTCACAGCTGGAGAACCACATTTTTGTTCATGAAGAAAAGGAGTTTATTTTATATGGCAAATTTCAGCACAAATGGAAATTTTCAAAAACATCACCCAACTGGAGTTTCTGAAAAGAGTCACAGCTGGAGAACCATTACATTTTTGTTCATTCTTCAAAGAAGAAAAGGACATTTTACCTTTATTATTAATTTGTTTATTTTTTTATATGTTTTATTTATTAGCAAATTTCACTATTGTTATTCTGTGGATTTTTTCCTAGTTTTTTTTTTTTCAATGTAAATTTTATATAAAAACGTGCATCCTGGGATCCAACTTTATAGTCTACGTTTCTTGCTAGAGTTCAAAAAGAGTACATTAAATCTTAAGATTATCATTCATTGACATTCCCCCGACAATCGGCTCGGAAGTTCAAATTTACGCATTACATCCATAGATTTTGTGCGGAGGAGAAGCAGCGCCTGCTCACCGGACTCTGCTCACCAAGCTCGATCTGATTCTTCAAAGAAGAATAAGGCTTGCACATTTTCAGTTTACTATTTCCTGATAGCCGAGAGCAAAGACGGTACTGAGTTTATATATAGATATAATTTTTACACTGTTTAAAGGCTGAAGTGTCCTGCTTTCATTAAAAAAACAAAACAAACGTTCCTTATTTTAATATGTTTTATTTATTATTAGAAAAATCGTTATGTGTGTGGTGTGTTGTGTTTGGAATATCGCCGCACACCACATGTTGTTTTTCTTACGGATCATTTGAAAATCTTTATGTCTGTCTGTTTTTGTTGGAGTTTATGATTATCTGTTCAACTTTTGTGTTATTTGTACTCCTCGTCAGTTTGTTTTCGATCCCTGATCAATGACAATTTTTAATGGGTGTGTATTGCACAATAAAGCTCAGCTAGAGTGGGGAGAGAGCCCAGAAAAAAAAACACTTATGTGATGGATTTACACATAATTTTTTCACAGTTTTGTAGACAAACTTGTTGTGTCTCCCACAATGTGTTCAAAATATCAGAGAGACTTACAGAATTTGAATTAGCAGCCTCTCTGTCTCTGTTTTTCTGATTTTTAAAACTGCCCGTTACATAAAAAACATCAGATTCATTTGTGTTTGTTTGAAGGAAAGAGGCAGAAAATCAGTTTTATTTCTTCTTCCAGTCTGGGGGCCCCTATCGTCATTGGCAACCAGCTCAAGTTGTCATGGTAACCTCTGAACCAGGGTCGTTAACTCCATAAACAATCCACCTGTCAAGATGTTTGACATCAGACTGATACAGGATGCAGCTCAGTGCTGCTGCTCATGTCATTACAGTTATAGGTAACGAGCTGCTGCTCTAACTCACACAGGTAACTTCCTGTGATTACAGTTAAAGACACACAAACACATCAAATGCTCAACGGTCGTAGTTTCTCCTCCTTCGAAAGATGATCTCCAGCTCTGTCTTGACCTTCAGATCGGACCCATGTTGACAGAGATGGTACTAACGGCAGTAGCTCCCGGTGCCCTTTCAAAATTTCCCAAGAGGAAATTTTCTAGTTATTTATGTTGTTTTTCTTACTCATATTGGAGCGCTGTCTGTCTGTTTTTGTATGATTATCTGTTCAACTGTGTTATTTGTACGTCAGTTTGTATGTACAATTTTTTCAATAAAGCTCATTGAAAAAAAAAAAAAAACACTTACATGTGATGGATTTACTTTTCTCTCAGTCAAACCTGGCAACCTCGACCACGCGCTCTAAAGTTACATAAAACATCCATGGATGTATTGAAAACATCAGATTCCTTTTGTGTTTGTTTGAAGGAAACGTTTTTATTTCTTCTTCCGTTTGTTTGTTTGTTTGTTTGTTTGTTTGTTTGTTTGTTTTGTTTTCGTGTCTCCGTCGGACTCGAACCCGCTGCGGTCGCTGCGGTCGCTTCCATGGCGCATTACAGAGTGAGTCTCCGCTGCTGCTGTTTGTTTGTTTGTTTGTTTGTTTGTTCACTTGTATCAGTTTGTGTTGGTTCGACCGAGTGTTTGCTAACGGTGTAGCATCGTAGCAGCGGCCGTGAACGCACCACGGCCACAGCGCTGTGTGTGTTGTGTTGTTTTAGTGTGTTGTGTTGTTGTGTTGTTGTTGTTTATAAACGGTGTGTGACGTCACTTTTATTCTCCACCGGTTCCCGCTGTTTGTCTTCAGGCCTCGGAGTCGAAGCGGGAACAGTTCCGCAGGTACCTGGAGAAGTCCGGAGTCCTCGACACCTTGACGAGCGGTGCGTTCACTGCGGCTCGGAGAGCTCACTACTAATACACTAATAGGCTACAACAACCAGTGTTGAGAGGGTTGACCCCCTACAGATTAATGATAACATGTCCTACAATGTCATCTGTAATGGATTTGGAGACTCGAGTTAATGTTTTCTGTAATTTACTGGATTACTTTCAAATTACACTGAATGGAATACAGTTAGTCATATTGTGTATTTTAAATACGTAACGTTGTTAATCCATTACTTGTCATAATAACAACATGTGTGTCTGTTTCCTCTGCTTCAGTCCTGGTGGCCCTGTATGAGGAGGGCGACAAACCGAACAACGCTCTGGAGTATCCTTCCACCCTGTCTGCAGCGGTTAGTTAGAGCCAGGTGAGGTCACGGTGACACACCTGGAAACATATCGTTAGTAGCCTAGTTCAGTCCACGTGTGATTCCATTTAAATCAGTTCATTAAATAAATAAATACAAACATGAAGAAATACCAGCCTGTACAAACGGATGGATTCATTTTACAGGTGTTTGTTTTATTGATTCATTTACATTTTATTTATTCAGTAGTTTATTTAACAGGGACAGTGGACAACACAGTTAGCCAATCAGTGTCTCTGGACAGACGTTACGATGTCATCCTAAAACAGAATAGAAATAGAAAGTTATTTATTCAGGGTGGATTTCACAGCTGTGTTTATTTCTATATTTAATAATAAATCATGTGGTCTCTCATCTTGACCTGCTCAATTAGAAAAGCTTTAAAAACCATTTTTAAAATGTGGTCAGTTCAGCTGGAGGAAGGTTTGTTATTCTTTTAATCAGACAGTGAAGGCATCATGTTTGTGTCATGGCGGCCGTCTCCTCCTCCTCCTCCTTCTGTAAAGCCGTCAGTGTGAATGAACAGAGTTGTGTTGAAGTGAAAGCCTTAACGTGCGGCTCAGCTTCGTGAAGCTGCACCTGGGCGCGGCGGGGCCGGAGCCGGCCGACACCGAGGCGCTGCGCATGGAGCTGTCTGACCTGCAGCTCAAGTGCAACCTGCTGATGGAGGAGAACAAGGAGCTGAGGAACAGGGTGAGGAGCTGCTCGGCTGTTTCTCCACACGCTCACCACGTTCACATCCACTCACATTCACATTCAGCAACATCCAATTAAAACCTCCTCATGGAGACGGAAAAATTCTATAGCAGTGGGTTTGTTACCCTAGAGTTGTTTTAGAGGGAAATACAGAGATGAACAACTGTCCCTGAAGGCAACGTGCATCAGAGGTTTTACATGAATTTCCCTCTAAAACAACTGTGTGTGGTAACGTTGTGTTATTATCTCATAGTGTGGTGAATGTGCAGGTCACAACTTGTCCACCAGAGCGTTGTGGAGTTGTTGGATTGTGTATTTGATGAGTTTGATGAGGGAAACCAAGAAATCCCATAATGAGCCTCCGTAGCGTAGCTCTGAACAGCTCACGGCTCTGCTCCACCGTTCTAAAAATAGCTTGCACCGACAATTAAAGGTAACGAACCTACTGCTATGACTATAGGGGTTATGGTGATGGGACAGTTTGACTAAATGTTGAACTGTCCCTTTAAAGACACGGTAGAGTAGGTCAGAGATGGAAATGCACTTGAACTGGAATTACTTGCATTAATATTTTTGATGGATCTTGAGATAATTTGATTGACAGGTGGATGTAAACATGGTTTGTGTGTGTGACCTCTGACCTCTGCTTCCTGTGTTTTACAGCTGATGCAGTACGAGCCGTCGCCTGAGGAGGGAGCCGCCGAGTAGAGAAGAGTTTTTGTTACTGTTGTTTTAAAAAAAAAAAAGAGGGAGAAAACATGAAACAAACAACAAGGTTTTTGTAGAATGTAAATATTTATTACATCACGGCGTTTGTACAGTGAGAATTAATTCACTGTTATTTTCTGTTTGAAACAAGAAGAAACTTTTACTTTGTCAAAATAAAAATGTTTTTTCAGCATCACGTCGTTGTCGATCTGAGTCTGATTCACTGGGACCGAGTCAACAAGTAGAAAAATAATCATTTGATTAAAAAAGAAACAACAACAATCCCGAGGCCTGATGAGTTCAGATATTTTCCACTGACGCTGTTCTAACGGTTGTGTAACAGTGAATTGATCCGTTTCCAGCCCCCGGTCCCTCCCAGCTGTTCCATCTGCACCGGATCGTTACCGTCCTCATCTGGACTCCTGTGACCCGGCTGCTGATGTCACCGGCCGCGCCGCCATACGCAGCGCCATACGCAGCGCCATACGCAGCGCCCTCCGTGTCTCTGAGCTCTAAACATGGCCGACAGCGCGTCAGGGTGAAGAACCTCCGATCAGATTAAAACCAGAACCTGGTCCAAACCTTAAAGGTCCGTCACCGCGGAGACGCCACGAGTACAAGACACATCAAGACCATCATCACCGGCAGCAACGTGAATAATTATCTGCTAATTATCATCTAATTATCTGCAGGTCGGTGGGGGTTCAGATCTGCAGGTCGGTGGGGGCTCAGATCTGCAGGTCGGTGGCAGTGGGGGCTCAGATCTGCAGGTCAGTGGGGGCTCAGATCTGCAGGTCGGTGGCGGTGGGGGCTCAGATCTGCAGGTCGGTGGGGGCTCAGATCTACAGGTCGGTGGCGGTGGGGGCTCAGATCTGCAGGTCAGTCGGTGGCAGGGTGGGGGGGGGCTCAGATCTGCAGGTCGGTGGCAGAGGGGGCTCAGATCTGCAGGTCGGTGGCAGTGGGGGCTCAGATCTGCAGGTCGGTGGCGGTGGGGGCTCAGATCTGCAGGTCGGTGGGGGCTCAGATCTGCAGGTCGGTGGGGGCTCAGATCTGCAGGTCGGTGGGGGCTCAGATCTGCAGGTCGGTGGGGGCTCAGATCTGCAGGTCGGTGGGGGCTCAGATCTGCAGGTCAGTGGGGGCTCAGATCTGCAGGTCGGTGGGGGCTCAGATCTGCAGGTCGGTGGCGGTGGGGGCTCAGATCTGCAGGTCGGTGGCGGTGGGGGCTCAGATCTGCAGGTCGGTGGGGGCTCAGATCTGCAGGTCAATGGCAGTGGGGGCCCAGATCTGCAGGTCGGTGGGGGCTCAGATCTGCAGGTCGGTGGGGGCTCGCCGGCTGCTGGCGCTGCTGGCGGCCGACACGCGGCGGTTGGGGGGCGAGGCCGTGGGGCTGGTGCTGTCTCTGCTGTGTCGGGACACGGAGCTCAGTTCTCCTGCAGAGTCCGGGCTGTGGGACCCGCTCGGCCTCTTGATGTCGGACTTGGACAGGACCCGGGCTCTGGGCCCCCCCACGCCGCCGCCGCCGCCGCGCAGCTTCATGCTGCCGCCGTTGCCGTGGTAGGAGTCGCCGCTGTCGGAGCCGTTGCCCTCCACCACCGTGGAGCAGTTCCAGGGGGGGGTGACCCGCCGGGCCTTCCTGGTCGCCCCCGACAGCGCGGTGCAGGAGGAGGCGTCGGCCACGGGGAGGGTGGGGTACTCGGCGCCGTCCAGGTCCTGGTGGCGAGGGGAAGACTGCTCCTCCTGCTTGTCGGCGGGGGGGGAGCGGGTCTCGCTGCTGGTGAATGAAGGACATTATATTTAGAAGAGAAACGTGACAGGGTTCCAGCTGCAGGAGTTCATTCATTCACACCCAGAAAACAACAAATAGCCCGAGGCTGATGACTCCTCACTGCCCCCCCCTGCAGCTGCATGCAGAAGCACCGGAGGAACACAGAGGATCTCTACTGCTGTGTGTTAATGTGTGTGAATACCTGGTGTTGTTGGAGTTGCTGTTCTGCTCCGTGGGGCTCGGCACCGTCTCCTTCCCGTCCTTGCGCGTGTCTGGTTTGGCCGCGGCGTCGCCCTGGATGGGCATGAAGGCGGAGGAGGCGTTGAGGAGGGGGTAGCTGGGCCCGTTGCCCTGCTTCTCCAGCAGCAGCGTGTAGCCGCTGGGCGCCGTGGGGATGGTGCTCTTCCGCCCCACCGAGGTCCCCGTGCAGACCTGATGCACCACGGAGTTCTTCTTGGACTTGTTGCCGTAGTAGTCGTCGAGGTCGTCCCTCAGGTGGGGGTAGAAGTCCAGGATGCCCTTCTTCAGCCTCTTGTAGCTCAGGTGCATGATCTCCAGGAGGCTGAGGAACAGCGAGATGCTGGCGATGGCCTGCATGAACATCATGAAGACCGTCTTCTCCGTGGGCCGGGACACGAAGCAGTCCACCACGTTGGGACACGGCTCGCGCTCGCACTTGTAGAGCGGGCGGAGCCGGTGTCCGTACAGGACGAACTGGCCCGTCATGAAGCTGACCTCCACCACGGAGCGCGTGACGATGTGCGCCACGTAGGTGCAGAGCAGCGAGCCTCGCAGCGGCGCCTTGTTGAGCTTCCCCTGCTCCAGCTGCCTCATCTCCTTCTCGATCCTCCTCCTGGCCTCGGCCAGCTCCGCGTCCACCGCCTCCAGCTCCCGCCGCAGAGCCACCTGCACCAAACACAAGCACCATGACGCTGTTTCTGTCTCTACACCACCAGGACCCTCCCCCCAACCAGACCACGGACCCCCAACCAGACCACGGATCCCCGACCAGACCACGGACCCCCAACCAGACCACGGATCCCCCTGGGACCACGTTTAGAAGTCAACACCAGAAATACACAAATATTTAACGTTACTTTTTTATACTTTTAAATTGAGGCCAATGGCGTGAATCTTTGGAAATATTATAGAGTAACGTCTGGAAAAAGGGTCCAATTTCTCCAAAAACATTTAAACATTTCTTGGAAGAAGTGGTAGAAAATGGTAAGATTTCTCATAAAAAATGTTCAAAATAAAAAAGTAAGAATTTTCTAGAAAAAAGTGGTAAAATTTCCCAAAAAAAGTAAAAAAACTTGTAGTAGAATGTGGAGCCACGGTGAGAAACCACTGCTGTGGGTTATTTTACTTCCTGTCAATCCTGGTTTTGTTTTTTTAACAGTTACCTACTGTGTTTCATTGGTGGAGAGCTGGTTCTTTAACCTTGGGACCAGTTAACCTATCTATCGTCTCTCTACCTTCTTGCAGTGGCGCTCCTTCTCCAGCGCCCGCAGCTGGTAGATGGCGTGGCCCATGTAGACGAGCGAGGGCGAGGACACGAAGATGACCTGCAGCACCCAGTAGCGGATGAGGGAGATGGGGAAGGCCTGGTCGTAGCACACGTTCCTGCAGCCCGGCTGCTCCGTGTTGCAGACGAAGTCCGACTGCTCGTCGTTCCACACGTCCTCCGCCGCCACGCCCAGGACCAGCATCCGGAAGATGAAGAGGATGGTGAGCCAGATCTTCCCCACCATGGTGGAGTGGATATGGACCTCCTCCAAGATCCCACCCAGGAAGTTCCAGTCTCCCATGGCAACTTCACATCAGCTGAGCTGCAGAGCAACAAGAACCAAACACATCCTGTAAAACAGAGGCTCCTTCTTCTTCTCTTTTGATCCACAGGGAAGGAAGGAAAGGAAAAAAGGATTGTGGAGAGAAGGAAGGGAGGAAGGAAGAAAAGAAGGATGGAGGGAGGAAGAAAAGAAGGAAGGATGGAGGAAGGAAGAAAAGAAGGAAGGATGGAGGAAGGAAGAAAAGAAGGAAGGATGGAGGAAGGAAGGAAGACAACAGGTTGGGTTGATTTGCCCCAGAAGGAAGACAGAGGGTTAAAGACAGTGAAGGACAGATGAAGTGTCAGAGACTCACCCTCCATGTTGGATCTGAGGTGTGTAAAGACCTTCTTCCTCCTCCTGCAGCTGCTCTTCGTCCTACAGACTCCTCCTCATCCTCTTCCTCCTGCTGGACGGAGTCCTGCTGCTCTGAACTGGACCGACACTAATGACCACCAGCTCTGGCTGTTTGACAACTTATAGGCAGAGAGCGGGAAGCGATCGATGAGGCCGCGGGCGGCGCTGAGTGAGGACGCTG
Source organism: Decapterus maruadsi (assembly GCA_030347415.2). Taxonomy (NCBI): domain Eukaryota; kingdom Metazoa; phylum Chordata; class Actinopteri; order Carangiformes; family Carangidae; genus Decapterus; species Decapterus maruadsi. The sequence continues at coordinate 26,750,228 of CM064897.1, forward strand.
TCAGCTCCACCCGCCGTCAGCGGGGAACTGGGCTGTGACTCAGGGACCTGAACTGGTCCCAGACTGGTTCACCAGCTGGTCTGCAGCCTGCTGCTGGTCTGTAGCCTGCTGCTGGTCTGTAGCCTGCTGCTGGTCTGCAGCCTGCTGCTGGTCTGTAGCCTGCTGCTGGTCTGTAGCCTGCTGCTGGTCTGTAGCCTGCTGCTGGTCTGCAGCCTGCTGCTGGTCTGTAGCCTGCTGCTGGTCTGTAGCCTGCTGCTGGTCTGTAGCCTGCTGCTGGTCTGCAGCCTGCTGCTGGTCCAGACTGGTTCACCGGCTGGTCTGTAGTCTGCTGGTCTGTAGCCTGCTGCTGGTCCAGACCGGTTCACCAGCTGGTCTGCAGCCTGCTGCTGGTCCAGACTGAGAACAAAACTAAAGACTGACTCATTAAAGGGACAGTTCAACATTTAGTCAAACTGTCCCATCACCATAACCCCTATAGTCACAGCAGTAGGTTTGTTACCTTTAATTGTCGGTGCAAGCTATTTTTAGAACGGCGGAGCAGAGCCGTGAGCTGCTCAGAGCTACGCTACTGAGGCTCATTATGGGATTTCTTGGTTTCCCTCATCAAACTCATCAAATACACAATCCAACAACTCCACAACGCTCTGGTGGACAAGTTGTGACCTGCACATTCACCACGCTATGAGATAATAACACAACGTTACCACACAGAGTTGTTTTAGAGGGAAATACAGAGACTGTTGATGAACAACTGTGACTATAGAGGTTCTGGTGATGGGGCGGTTTGACTAAATGTTGAACTATCCCTTTAATGTAATGAACGGCAGGCCTAAATATGCTCATAATGTATATTTTACAACAGGTAGTCCAGAGCAGTAACTCTGATTGGACGAGAGGTTACTGGCTCCGCCTCTCTGGTGACGTCATGGCCGTTAATTAGCGTCACGTTAACGAGCTTTACACCCAGAAACGACGTCTAGATGATCATAACCCTGAAACATGGATCTATGATGAGATTATATAATATAATCCATCCCTAACCCTGAGCCCTAGCAACAGGACGGCGGTTACAGATGTTTGATTTCCGTCTCTAAGCAACGTTTAACCCTGACAACGACCACTTGACTTCTCCAGGAAACAGACGTAAAGTCCCTGCTGTTAATAACTGATACAAGTGATTAATGATGGTTCAATACAGAGGATCAATGTTCTGTTCTCTCCTTATCTCTCTCATGGCTCTTCACCTGCTTCACATAGAAACTCTGTTTCTATCAACACGTCTGAATAAAACACTGTTTATGTTTCTATTCACGTGTTTTTATGATTTCATGTTTCTGTTCTCAGCTTGATCTGGATGAAGAAGCAGCTACTATTAAACATTTGATTATTATTGTTATGATGAATCCTATGACGTCGTGTTCAGTTTCTGTGATTCAACTCCTGCTGTTCAAACTGTCCTCGTCGTCTGATCGATGTCATTCTTTCAATAGACGGATCAATGAGACACGTCCCATTTCATCCATGGCTGCTCCCGCGCTGTCCCTCGCTGTCCGTCTCGTCTCTGCTGTTCCATTAACGGGAAATCGATGGACGAGGCTCGACCCGCTCGCTGCTGCTGACGACTGAGGAGGAGGAGGAGGAGGAAGAGGAGGAGACTGACAGCTAAGAGACAAACTGAAGCCACTCATCGTTTCGTTTTACTGAACGTTTTCTATTTATTACTCAAAATAACAGTTTGTTCTTCTACTGACAGAAGATCAGAGGATAAAACAACATGCAGTGACAAGATTGATTGAGAAAAATCTGATCAGTGGTGTAAACACAAACGTGTGCTCCTCGCGTCTGAAGAAAGAGTTCCAATATGAAATACGTTTGGATTAAAAAAGGTCCGATCGGACAAAAACAGCAGGAAATGAAAACGAGTCAATCAACAACATTTTAACACTTGGACCGAACCACAGCAGCGTCTCTGTGACTTCCACTACATCTGAGGTCAGTGAACGCCACACGGCAGGTCAGTGAACGCCACACGGCAGGTCAGCACCACCTGCTGCAATCTGAGTTCAGCAGAGTTAAAGGGACAGTTCAACATTTAGTCAGACTGTCCCATCACCATAACCCCTATAGTCAGAGCAGCAGGTTCGTTACCTTTAATTGTCGGTGCAAGCTATTTTTAGAATGGCGGAGCAGAGCCGTGAGCTGCTCAGAGCTACGCTACGGAGGCTCGAGCTGTGACCTGCACATTCACTATACTTGTCCACCAGAGCGTTGTGGAGTTGTTGGATTGTGTATTTGATGAGTTTGATGAGGGAAACCAAGAAATCCCATGAGCCTCCGTAGCGTAGCTCTGAGCAGCTCACGGCTCTGCTCCGCCGTTCTAAAAATAGCTTGCACTGACAATTAAAGGTAATGAACCTACTGCTATGACTATAGGGGTTATGGTGATGGGACAGTTTGACTAAATGTTGTACTGTCCCTTTAAAGACACAGGACGCTGCTCTGGACCCGTTTCCTTTTAAAATACTGAATGTTCTTTTTTTGTTTTTGCAAAAACAGGTGCATAGGGTTTAGAAAACAAAGTCATCATCAGTAACCGTTATAAAAAAAAGATTCTTCGTGCCGACGACAGCGAACACAGAAACTGCTGAGTCATGTTCCAACACCGGGACACGTCACCAACACCACGCTAGAAAAACAACAGAGGACCATCACTGGACCCTACATTCAGCTCAGACTCCATCTGACTCCACGCCGCGGCCGAGGGGAGGGGGAGGGGGAGGGGGAGGGGCCTCGCTAGCGTCCTCCTGACTTGCGTCCGGCCCAGGAACGGGAGCGGGAACGAGAGCGGGAGCGGGATGCGGACCGGGACCCGGAGGGGGAGGGGGAGTGCGTCCGTCGCACCTCCTCCTCGGTGTAGTGGGAGGTTGACGGCGGGTTGACGGGTTCCCGTGGAGACGCCGACCTGGAGCGGGACCTGGATCTGCCTCTGGACTCTCTGCGAGGCCGCTGCCGGTACCTGAGGACGGAGACACGTCACATGAAGCTGGAGGCTGCTACAGTGTTGCATTGTGGGTAGCTGTTTGTCTCTTCCACCTGCAGGAGATTCTGACGTGACAGTGGAAAGTCCCACAGTCCTCAGGGACAGTGAACGCCTCCTGCATCAGCTTTCACTAAATAAAAAGTACAACAGCTGCTGAGCGAGCAGCGAGCAGCGAGCGTCAGCGGCTCGTACCTGTCGTCCTCGCGGCTCCGGCTCCGCCCCCGTCCGTACAACCGTCCACGAGACCTGAGGACAAACAGGAAGTGAGTTGGGTGTGAGGTCGTGCTGCTGCTGGAGGTCAGAGGTCGGAGACGGTCACTCACTCTCTTGGACTCTGGGAGCGGCGGCGGCGGCGGTCGTACGACGGGCTGCGTGAGCGGTATCTGTCGTTTCTGTCGTAGCTGCGGCTGCGTGAGCGGCGGCGGCGCCCGTCCCGGTCGTAGTCGTCGTAGCGAGAGGAGCGTCCCTCCGGAGAGCTGCGCTCCTTCGCCTTCATCTGGTTGGGCGCTGAGGAGGAAGGACAGGTTACAGCTGCCTGACCTTTGACCCCAGACTCTCTCTGCTGCTCTGAGTCCAGATTAGACTGGTTCTGGTTCTGGTTCTGGTCCTGGTTCTGGTTCTGGTTCTGGTTCTGGTTCTGGTTCCCTCTCAGACACCAACACTGTTTTCATGCACTGATCAATTTAGAGATTTTGGGCTGTTTTACTTCTTCGGTTTTTATTTATTTTTACTTCATTTCATAAATAAATTCCTCCTAAATCCACTCAAGTGGGTTGGAGCCACGTCGTGTCGCGTCGTGTCGGGTGTCGTTGTAAAACTCTCTCTCCTCAACAATGATGTCATTTCCTTTGTATCAGCAACAACAATCTGTGTAACTGTGTAAAAACAAAGTAGTTTCATCCATTGTTCAGATTTATGGTCTGGAAATATATGCAAATGAGCGCATATTTAATTAGATATGGCCTCATTTACATATTTAAACATAGAAATTTGACAAAACTTAGTGTAACTTAGTGTGAGAGATAAACTTGTAAGATGTTTGAGGAGGAGGTCTAAACTCACTCTTGCGGTCTCCCTGGGCGAACTGGATCTCGATCTGGCGTCCGGCGACCCACTTCCTGTCCAGACTGTGGAGCGCGTCCTCTGCGTCGCGAACATCCTCAAACATGCTGAGTGGTTAAGGTTTGACTGGTTGTGTTTGATGAAGGCCACACACACACACATACTACACACATCAATCAGTATCAACAGGAAGATGAATGAATGAAGTCTCCATTAGCTCAGTGTTGGACAGAAGGACAGAGGGACAGGGGGACGGGGGGGGCGGGGCTACGGGGACAGAGGGACAGACAGACGCTCAGCAGAGATGAACAAACACAAACAGGTTCTTTAGAGTCGGGCTCAGGACTAGACGTGGTCTCTGGTGTCAGATTGTCGGCTGGGTCTTGGGAGGATACAAAATAATTCAGACTGGTTACCTTTGCTTGACTTTGAACTTGATCTTGATCTTTACTCTCTTTACTCGACTCCCACAGAGACTTGTTGTTTCCTGCTTGACTCTTAAAACTCTTTTCTTTGCCACATTCTTTGCCGCCATTTCCAAGCTTTGTCTCCGTGCCCTTTTCCTCTTCATGCTTTACTTTCTCTGTTCAACCTTTTCCCTTCAACCCTCTGATCCTGCAGGTTCTTTACAGCTACTACACCTATACAGGTCTTTGTTACTCTGTGTGGCCGGTTCCACAACTGGATGCTTTTACATTTTCTGAAGCAATAACAGAGAAATACGTGTGTTAGATATTCAATCAGTCAAAAACACATCATCAATCACATCCTGTGCTGAAACAGAGGGTCAGTGGTGGTTGTTAGCAGCAGCAGCAGCAGCAGCAGCAGCAGCAGCAGCAGCAGCAGCAGCAGCAGCAGCACAGCCTCTTGGGAAAGGATATTGAATGTATGCAAATCCTCTTGGTTGACGCGTATAGAAGTCAAGTGGGATGTAGACATCTACTATCGGCCCATAGCGGCCAAACTCACGCCGCAAATCCTCAGGCCTGAACACCGTAAATACAGTAATGACTCCACTGACCATCAGGTGAAACTCTAGCTACATCATCAACCAGTAACAGCTGGGAACATCTGGACACATGTGGACAGGCTGAAGGGACAGCTCAGCTTTAAACACAGTGACACCTGCTGTTCATCTGACCTGGAGAGATCCACCTGTCGCCAGACTATCACTGACACACTAATAAATAGAGATGGCAGCACTCAGGCTTATGATCAATCAAACAATAATCCATTATTGAATTAATCATCAACTATTTTGATATTCTAATCATCAGTTTGAATAGTTTTTTAAAGAAAAAAAAGTCCAGATTCTCTGATTGCAGATTGTGGACAAAACAAGACGTCGTCTGGTGGTTTATTGACCAAACAACTAATCATTTAAATAATGACAGATTCGTTGATAATGAAATAATAAAAAAGCTTCGTTGCAGCTCGACTTTAAACCATCTCCTTGTTTTGTTTTTATGTCATAAAGAAATGAGAATCTTCTGTGTTGTTGTGTTTCCTGGTGAACTGCCCCTTCATCAACACAACATGCAATTCAATGTCAAAACCCAACAGGTTCAAGAATTTCACTGTTGATCATTTGTTTTTAATGTGAAAAAACACGTTGGGTTGCCTTTGTGCACATATCGTGTTATACAAATACATAATAAAGTGCTGCACCATAGATCCTAGTAGCAGCAGTGTTTTTACTCTGTGTAGTTTCTACTGTGTTGACCTGAACATCATCAGTATTTACACTGTCAACAACCTGCATATGAAACTAAGACTGAGTCCGTGCTGGTGAATACTAATGAAGGAGAGTAATGTAACGGAGCCGGAGGTAACGGATTACCAGCTACAGGTGAACTCCACCTGGTTTTCACTGTTTTTCACTTTGTTTTGGTCTCAGTCTGAGCTAAGCTAAGCTAACGGTTAGCTCCTCCGGTACAAACAACACGAGCACAGAAACTCTCCCAGACCAAACTATTAAATTATTAACTCCCGATAAAGACTCGGTTTACTCATTAATGCTGTTTTTGATCGGATATTTATGAAGGAAACGTGAGATAAATGTAAATGTCCCGGTTTAATCTAACCGGAGGCTAACGGCTGCTGCTAGGCTAGGCTAACTGAGCTAGCAGCCGTTAGCAGCCGTTAGTTGACGTTAGTTGTGGCTCAGAACCGGAGGCTCCGGGCTCGGACTCACCGGGACTCGTCGGAGATGTTTCTGACGAACAGAGACGTGTTGGGAGGCCTCATGAGTCTGACTGAGCTGGAACTCAGAGGAGAAAAGAAACGCGACGCTGCTGCTGCTGCAGAGAAGCAGTGTAGCACTGGTGCTAACGCTATGTTTATGGTGGAGTGACTGCGCATGCGCAGAAACCAGGCGCTTCTGCCGCCACTTCTTCTGCTTCTTTGTTTTTATTTTTTATTTGGCCAGGAAAATAAATAATCAATGAAAAATGAAAATATTAGTTAAATTAAAAAATATAATAAATAAAGTTTGTTTTTAATCCCTTTTGGTTTTCTAGTGTGTTAATAGTTCCTGCAACAAAAAATAGCCTATGTTAAGCTTTTTTTTCTTTCTTTTTTTTAATGAATGTGACATTTGCTTGGGCAAGAGTAATTTTCCTTTCTGTTGTCTTCAAAGCAAAAAAGCTGGGTTGACTGTCCGGTTTTCCTTTCAACATAATTGTAGAACCACAACATTTTTGTGTAGAAACAGTGATAAAACAATAACAAAATAATTTCACATTTAATGTGAAATTGTTTTGTCATTCATACCACAAAAAGTAGGCTAAAGGAGCATTCAATATAAGCTTTCTAATGTGTTCTTCTTCTTCTTTGTTGCACCACCTGCTGGACAGAAGCAGGTGTTGAGTCTGTGCAGCCACAGAATAAAAACAAACACGTTCCATCTGAGTGATTTAACTTTATTCATCTACATTAAACTTTATGAATCTTTTCCTGCTGAGCTCTTTGCTGGAAGCCGAGGAGGAGCGAATCCGATCAGACTCGTTTACTCCTGCTGATGAAGGTCACGTCTCCGGCCGTGATGGTCTGCAGCAGCGAGGAGACAGAGACGAGGTGAGGAACATCCTGACACTGAAGCATCTAAACACATCAGACAGACACCAACCTCCACCATGTCGTCGCCCTGGATCTCCCTGACGGACGTGAACTTCTCAGTCTGAGTGATCAGCTTCCCGGCCTCCTCTCTGACGGTGCACTGCTCACACACAGACACACACCATGCTGATGGAGCTCCTTCACACACACACACACAGACTGGAGGTGTGTGTGTTCCTGCTTACCTTGAACTTCCTGCCGTCCAGCGCCGTCATCTCAGACTCCTTCCCGATGCTGAAGGCGTGGACCTTGGTGAAGGCCGGAGTCTTGATGGTGCAGGTGAAGTCCTTCCCGTTCTGCTCCATCACCAGCACCGGCTTCACTTCTTTACGCATCTTAGCCATCATCTCAGGAGCTCCTTCAAGCACATCATCACATCACCACCGTCCTTCTCTCACCGTCACACACACACACACACACACACACACACACAGACACTCTGGAGACATGAGGTCGTCCTCACCTACCACCTTCAGGAACTCGTCCAGGTTCTCCTCAGAGTAAACCTTCCAGGTGCCGCTGAAGTCCATGATGATCCTGGTCCTGGTCCTGGTCCTGGTGCTGATGCTGCTGCTGATGCTGCTGCCTCCAGCTGTTCTTCTTCTTCTCTTCTCCTCCGGCTGGTTGTTGTTCTTCTTCTCCTCCGGCTGGTTGTTGTTCTTCTTCTCCTCCGGCTGGTTGGCAGCTCAGGGACTTCTCTCTCCCTGTTATTTACCTGCAGCTCCAGTGAGACCCACAACAGACGCAGCTTCCTGCTGGAGCTCAGTGTCAGGCTGCAGCGGAGCCGCTCCTCCTCCTCCTCCTCCTCCTCCTCCTCCTCATCATCATCATCAGGTGATGTTGTTGCACTCAGGTCAAAACAACTTGTCATCCACCTGTTAGATGGAAACTCACCTTTACCTGTGAGCTTCAGTCAGAATTAAAGACCTAGAAAGATTTCTATGACATTTGTCTCCAACCTGGAAGGAGTCTGACCTCTGACCTCTGAAGGCGTTTCAATAAATGTATACTAAATATAATTTGGTTTTATTGATTGAAGATGCTCCTGTTCTCCTGAACTCTAACTGCTGCCATATCAGACATTTATTTGATGTGAAGCACAAATAAAGTTATTGTTGTTGTTTTCTTCCATTGATCATAATCAAACACATGTGGAACCACCAGGTCTCGTGGTCGTATCCCTCCACCTCAGAATATAGTTCCAGTTAGTTTCGTCCTGTGAGTCTTGAGTTATGTTCTAAAACGTGACGGAAGGCGGGGCCTATTTGAGTGACAGGTGGACCCAAAGCTCCGCCCCTTTTTACTGTGTTTACATCAGTCAGGAGTTTGGTGTTGTCATGATGTCACTCAGGCCACGCCCACCTCTATGGAACAGATCCAATCACACCGAGAGTCGACTGTAATAAAACTTTATTTCTGACAGGAATTAAAGCTTTTTTCTTCTTTTCACAGATTTTTATGGCGACGTCGCTTTTTTTCTCTCCAAGATATAAAAATACTTCAATCAGCAAAATAAACAAAACAAACAAACAATAAACACAAAGCAAAAACAGTTTAAGGCAAATCGTGCAGCTGAAGCTGAGGCAGTCGGCGCTGACAGGATATGCTATCACCATGGAAACGCTAGTGAAGCTGTTGGCAGTGTAACACTGTGGCGGAGCGGCGAGGTCGTCCCTGAGCTCATCACCAGTGAGAAGCTGCTTCACACTCGATGACATCATCATCATGGTCAGTGAGGGCTTTAAGGCAGATCGATGATCAATAACACTGATACCAGTTCATCAATACTTCATCAATAACACTGATACCAGTTCATCAATACTTCATCAATAACACTGATACCAGTTCATCAATACTTCATCAATAACACTGATACCAGTTCATCAATACTTCATCAATAACACTGATACCAGTTCATCAATACTTCATCAATAACACTGATACCAGTTCATCAATACTTCATCAATAACACTGATACCAGTTCATCAATACTTCATCAATACTTCATCAATAACACTGATACCAGTTCATCAATACTTCATCAATAACACTGATACCAGTTCATCAATACTTCATCAATAACACTGATACCAGTTCATCAATACTTCATCAATAACACTGATACCAGTTCATCAATACTTCATCAATACTTCATCAATAACACTGATACCAGTTCATCAATACTTCATCAATACTTCATCAATAACACTGATACCAGTTCATCAATACTTCATCAATAACACTGATACCAGTTCATCAATACTTCATCAATAACACTGATACCAGTTCATCAATACTTCATCAATAACACTGATACCAGTTCATCAATACTTCATCAATACTTCATCAATAACACTGATTAGCTAACTGTTAAAGCATAGTAGCTAATGTCAGGATCATCGGTTAGCATGCTAAGGCTTATGCTGAGCTAACTGTGCTAATTAGCACAGAAGCTAACAAGGCTGAATCACATTAAAACCAAAACATCTTCACGCAAACTACCGCTGTGAACCTGGTGGCGGCGCCACGGTCACGACCCGGTGGCGGCGCCTCGGTCACGACCCGGTGGCGGCGCCTCGGACACGACCCGGTGGCGGCGCCACGGTCACGACCCGGTGGCGGCGCCACGGATACGACCCGGTGGCGGCGCCGCGGTCACGACCCGGTGGCGGCGCCGCGGTCACGGTGGTGGCGCCACGGATCGCGACCCGGGCGGCGCCAAGCGTCACGACCTGGTGGTCACGACCTGGTCACGACCCGGTGGTGGCGCCACGGTCACGACCCTGTGGCGGCGCTGCAGACACGATCCAGTGGCGTTGTTGACGCAGCCGGATCTACTTTCTTGGCGTAGGGATACTACGTCACGTCGTGCTCTGTTTGTAGTTTTTGTTCGACTCGTTGCAGATCAGTGTGTTTATAAGACACGACTCGGCTCAGTCACATGATCACACACATGTGTACACACACACACACACACACACACACACACACACAGGTTCGTGCAGCTTTGGTAGTAACAAAATAAAAAACAACATAAAATAAAAACAACAACAACAACAACAACAACAACAACAGTGAAAAGGCTGCAGATGAATCTGAAACTTCACTTTCAAGTTTTGAACCTTTGTGCTTCATGGCGACAGGAAGTAGCTCCGCCCCCTCTACTCCTGCCCCTCCCCCTCCTGCTTTGGCCCCGCCCCCTCTACTCCTGCCCCTCCCCCTCCTGCTTTGGCCCCGGGTCACTGAGGAAGCGGGACAGCTTCACCTGCTCCGGCTCCGGCTCCTGGTCGTCGGCGCCGTGCGGCGTGCTGCTCTGATTGGATCTTCGCTGTGATTCGTTCAACAGGTTGGCGGCGTCGGAGGGGCGGGGCTGGGAGCTCCGCCCCCTGGGGCTGTCGCTGTCGTCGTAGGTGAAAACCTGATGTTCTGGAAACACAGAGAGAGTTTAAAGGGACAGTTCAACATAACCCCTATAGTCACAGCAGCACTAAATGTTGAACTGTCCCTTTAACACCTGTCAGAGGTCAGAGGTCACGTGACTCACCTGGCTCGAAGGCCACCTTCCTCACAGGCGGCGTCTCCTGGCGGTTCGCTGGGACGGTGAGGTAGTGACTCATCTGTGGGCGAGAGACGACGGTGAGCGAGGAGTGGGCGGAGCTTCAACTCACCGTGTTGTTGCCGTGGAGACTCACCCTGCGCTCCATCTCCACCCGCTGCCTCCTGAAGCGCACCTCGCTCACGTCCTCCTCCATCGGGTCCATCATCAGGTCGTGGCGGCTGTAGGAGCGCAGCTGAGCACGCACGCACACACACACACACACACACACACACACACACACACACACACACACACACACACACACACACACACACACACACGCACACGCACACACACACACACACCAGCATCAGTAACACACCCGCCCCTCCCCCTGGCCCCTCCCCCCTTGGCCCCGCCCCCTGGCCCCCCCCCCCTTGGCCCCCCCCCCCTTGGCCCCGCCCCCTGGCCCCCCCCCCCTTGGCCCCTCCCCCCTTGGCCCCGCCCCCTGGCCCCTCCCCCCCTGGCCCCTCCCCCCTTGGCCCCGCCCCCTCTTCCCCTCCCCCGTTGGCCCCACCCCCTTGGCCCCGCCCCCTCACCCGCTGCCTGGTGTTCTGCAGGTTGGCCCTCAGCAGCTTCCGGATCTCCTGCTCGCGGCTCCTGGAGATGGTGGGCATGGCCCGCGGTCGGGGCGGCGCCCGGGGCTGCACGTTCCTGCAGAGACACCACGCAGTATTATTATTATTATTGATCAGCTGATCAGCTGATCAGTCTGTTAAAGATGAAAGACTTCAGGGTTTTATTGTAGAACTGGTCCGGGGTCCAGGTGTTTCAGATTCCGGATCACGGATGGGATCAGATCTAATGACGTGGACGGCGTGGACTCACTGCATGGAGACGAGCGCGGGCAGCTTGGCGGCGCTCCCGCTCTCCGCCAGCATCATGGCCTGTTTCATCTCCATCTTGTTGTAGAAGGAGATGAGCTGCGGCTCCGTGGAGCGCTCGCCGGCGATCAGCCAGCGCTTCACGTACGCCTTGTTGAAGCGGTTCAGCCTGGACAGGAAGTTCAACACAGAGCAGACAGCGACGTCAGACTCAGCCCCGCCCACCGCCAGCGTCATCATCATGTTTCCATGGACACAAACATTGAGAATAAAGGGCTGATCAGAATAAAAATGCGTTACGTGGTCGATTCCAAACAGTTCATCATGTTTAAAACACAGATGTTTATACGTCAACATCAGATTGTTGGTTTTTGCGTCCATAGAAACCAGGGATTCAGAAGTTTTGAATGTAATGACGACGTGAAGGAGGCTGCGTCTCCGCGGGGACCTACTTGTCCTTCCAGTGATGGTGTCCATAGTGACCGCAGACGCCTTCGATCCCCGTGAGCAGGTGATCCAGGAACTGGAGAGAACAACACACTCATGCTGTAAATCTCTGGGCAGGGCTATTATGGGCTGGCGTTGCTAACGGGAGGAGTGCAGAGAGTCTAAAGTACTTAGGGGCTATTGGTGGATCATACAACCACACTTTAAAAACATGGCACTGTCCCTTTAATGGTGAGTGAAAAGGTGGAGACGTCACCTGAGTGTGAATCTCCTCGTTGATCGACCCCTTGCTCTCCTTCTTCTTCTTCACGGCCAGAAGCTCCACCAGCGGCCGGATGGTCATCCCCTGCACACGCACGCACGCACGCACACACACACACACACACACACACACACACACACGCACGCACGCACGCACGCACGCACGCACACGCACACACACACACGCACGCACACACACGCGCACACACAGTGTTAATGCCGGCGGCTGCAGTTCCTCTCGTCTCCACCAGGGGTCAGTAAACGCATCGTGTTCTCACCATCAGCAGATCTGTGTCTCGTCTGTATGAAAATCTATTTACACTTCAATCACTTCATTTGAACTATTTATTATTGATCAATACGTGTTTTTATGTTTGACATTTTTTGATTGATATTTTATATGTTTTATATATTTTATTTCCTTGTGTGTTAGTTTTTGTTTTGCATGAAGAATTGTGTTGTAACACTGACGTTTCCTTTTTTAATGTTGTTTTGAGCTGTAAAAACAAATATAATCTTTTATTCCCTAAAACATTTCATCCTGAGATGTTTTATGACGTCGCTGCTTCTTTAACTCTCCTGTCGTCTTCCTGGGTCTAGGAGGAAAGGAAGGAAGGATGAAAGGAAAGGAGTAAGGAAGGAAGGACACAGGGAGAGATGGGAGAAAAGAAGGAAGGGGGAAAAGGAAGGAAAGATAGAAGGAGGGAGGGAAGGAAGGAAGGAGGGAAGGAAGGAAGGAAGGAAGGAAGGAAGGAAGGAAGGAAAGCTGGAGGGAGGGAAGAGATTTGTTCAAGGAAGGAAGAAGGGAAAAGGAAAGACAGACGAGGCGTTCGCTGTCACCTGCACGAAGACGGTGAAGAAGACGACGGTGATGATGGCCGTGAGGAACAAGTTCTTCATCTCGTTCTTGGTGAGCAGGAAGCCGAGGGAGAAGGCGATGGCGCCGCGCAGGCCGCCGTACGCCACGATGAACTGGTCCTTCTTCGTCAGCTTCACGATCCGGAACTTATTGATGATGAAGGTGAGGCCGATGACGCCTGGAGGCGGGAGACGAGGGGTTAAAACGGACGTTCAGGTCAGAAATAGAAACAAACACATCTGTCACGTGGACGTTCCCGTGGGCGTTCACGTGGGCGTTCCCGTGGGCGTTCCCGTGGGCGTTCCCGTGGGCGTTCCCGCTCACCCAGCACCCTGGACACCAGACAGATGAGGACGGTGAAGACGACGAAGGTCCAGTTCCAGGCGTGCGGCCCGGCTACCGTGGAGACGCCGAGGAAGATGAAGATGAGCGTCTCGCTCACGCTGCTCCACATCTTCAGGAAGTACTTGACGGTGGTGTAGGACTTGTGGGAGATGTTGGCCTCCACGTACGGACGCATCACCACGCCGCACGCGATCAACCTGACGGGAAGGAAGTGAAGAGGTGACGGGGAGACACGAGGAAGCGGCGGCGGCGTCACGGCGAGACGGGCCACGCCCACTTACGACATGATCCCCGACAGGTGGAAGACCTCGGCCGACAGGTACGCCATGTAGCTGTAGAGGAAGACGAAGAGCGGCTCGATGACGCGGCTGTGGGACGTGAAGCGGGAGGTGAAGGCGCCCAGGACGCCGTAGATGGCGCCCACCAGGACGCCGCCCAGGGACACCACGAAGAAACACGCCACGCCCAGGAAGGCGTCGCCCACGGTTACCGTCCCCGCGTGGGAAAACTCCTCAAACAGGTGGTAGAGCACCTGCACAGAGAGAGAGGAGGGGGCGGAGTCAGTTAGAATTACACACAATGTCCCTTTAATTTCACTGTTCAGTTATTCTGATTCTGTCTGATGACATCAGAGGGGGCGTGACCATACACAGAGGGGGCGTGGTCATACACAGATGGGGCGTGACCATACACAGAGGGGGCGATTCTGCCATGACATCAGAGGGGGCGTGGCCATACAACAGGGGCTTTGCCATACTTGCAGAGGGGATGTTTTTCTACTGATCAATAACCATACGCAGAGGGGGCGTGGCCATACACAGAGGGGGCGTGGCCATACGCAGAGGGGGCGTGGCCATACGCAGAGGGGGCGTGGCCATACACAGAGGGGGCGTGGCCATACACAGAGGGGGCGTGGCCATACACAGAGGGGGCGTGGTCATACACAGAGGGGGCGTGGCCACATCTTGTGTAACATCTGCTTTGTCTTCTGATTGGTCCAGAGACAGGAACAGTTCAGGCCTGAGGGGACGTGAACCCCCCCAGGGAGTTCTGGTCCTGACCCGGGATCCTCCAGACTGGGAGACCAGTACCAGAACCAGAACCAGAACCTTTCCAGTGGCTTCTGCACAGAATCTGAACCAGAACCTGAACCAGTACCAGAACCAGAACCTGAACCAGTACCAGAACCAGTACCAGAACCAGAACCAGAACCGGTACCAGAACCAGAACCAGTACCAGAACCAGAACCAGAATCTAAACCAGAACCAGAACCAGAACCAGTACCAGAACCAGTACCAGAACCAGTACCAGAACCAGAACCAGTACCAGAACCAGAACCAGTACCAGTACCAGAACCAGAACCAGTACCAGTACCTGAACCAGAACCAGTACCAGAACCAGTACCAGAACCAGAACCAGTACCAGAACCAGTACCAGAACCAGAACCAGTACCAGTACCAGAACCAGAACCAGAACCAGAACCAGAACCAGTACCAGAACCAGAACCAGTACCAGAACCAGTACCAGAACCAGAACCAGAACCAGAACCAGTACCAGTACCAGAACCAGAACCAGAACCAGAACCGGTACCAGAACCAGAACCAGAACCAGAACCAGAACCGGTACCAGAACCAGAACCAGAACCAGTACCAGAACCAGAACCAGACTCTGACCCAGAACCAGGATCTGGTTTTAGAACCCCGTACCCCCAGTACCTCCCCCAGAACCAGTCCACTCACCACGGTGACCAGAACCAGAACAGCGAACTCTCCAGTACACCAGGATGTGGACCAGAACCAGTACCTGATGTGGATCTCCTCGAACCAGTACCAGAACACAGAACCAGTCCACGAACGGAGATGATGGTCCCGAACAGCAGGCAGGACAGCAGGTCCAGAACCAGAACCAGAACCCCGCCCCAGAACCAGTCGATCCGACCAGAACGGCCTGAACATCAGCCCGCCCAGAACCAGTACCTGAACGTTCCAGAACAGAACCAGTTCCAGAACCAGAACCAGAACACCAGGATGCTGCCCATGTTCTCGGTGAAGGGCCGGATGGGCAGGAAGTATCCGGCGTCCAGGATGATGGGCGGGAGCAGGTACAGGAAGAACAGCTCCGAGTCCAGGACCGGAGCCTCCTCGCCGATCGCCTTGATGGCCCCGCCCACCAGCAGCCCCACCACGATCAGCAGGCAGCTCTCCGGGACCACGTGGGAAACCCGCGGGATGACGTGGAAACCTGCAGGGAGCCAATCAGGAGCCAATCAGGACTCATCAACCTGCTCCATCACCACGGATACACATGTGTGTGTGTGTGTTGTCATTGACAGAATGTTTAATAAAGTTTTGAAGTTGTGTGTTTGTTCAGTGAGACGTTGACAGAACGGCAGCTCCTGTCAGAACCTGACCCAGACCCAGACCCGGACCCGGACCCGGACCCGGACCCTGACCCAGAACCAGACCCAGAACCAGACCCAGACCCAGACCCAGACCCAGACCCTGACCCAGACCCAGACCCTGACCCAGACCCAGACCCAGACCCAGACCAGACCCAGACCCAGACCCAGACCCAGACCTAGACCCAGACCCTGACCCAGAACCAGACCCAGACCCAGACCCAGACCCAGACCCTGACCCAGACCCAGACCCAGACCCAGACCCAGACCAGACCCAGACCCTGACCCAGACCCAGACCCTGACCCAGACCCAGACCCAGACCCAGACCCAGACCAGACCCAGACCCAGACCCAGACCCAGACCTAGACCCAGACCCTGACCCAGAACCAGACCCAGACCCAGACCCAGACCCAGACCTAGACCCAGACCCTGACCCAGACCCAGACCCTGACCCAGACCCAGACCCAGACCCAGACCTAGACCCAGACCCTGACCCAGACCCTGACCCAGACCGTCGTGGCTGTCAGGACTTCCTGGACCATCTGCTGTGGTCCAATGAGCAGCAGAGCCAGACGTGGCTGCACTCAGAGGCTGATCATTTCCATCCTGTCAGTCTCTCTGAGATGTTGAACACATGGTGAGAAACACAACAGCTTTGTCTACAACTGTGGAAAACATCACATGTGTAGAGAGTAAACTGTGTCCAGGAGGAGCGTGGAAAGAGGAAAACTCTGGAGTTTTTCTGGGCTCTCTCCACTCTGACCGATGATGTCATCACTCTGACACCAACATTCCGTCCAATACACACCCATTATAATCTCAACATTTCAACAAAAACGATCAGTGTCATTGATCAGAGATTGATCAAAAACTACATGACTGATCAAAACGTTGATAAATTCACCAACAGACGAGACTTGTGTCTACATTTTAAAGTTTCAACGCCGTCTCTAGGCAACAGTCTCTAGGCAACAGTCTGGCTGAGCAGGAGACGTTGGAAAACCACCAATAACTGCTCTTAACCCTCTCCTTGGCTCCGCCCACTCTCCTCTACACTGACGTTTCACTTTTCTGTGACTCGTGGTGAAACGTTGTAAAGTCTGAGCTCAGCAGCTGTTCAGAGGTCAGAGGTCAGAGGTCAGTCGCCCCGTGACCCCGTGACCCTAACGATGACATCACTACACACAAACACAAACACAAACTGACTCAGAGTCAGTTTAGTAATTAGTACACTTTACTACACTATACTGTACTGTACTATACTAATATTATTATATATTAATAACTGCAGATGATGTCAGTTCCTCCTCCTCAGCCTCATGTTTCCGTCACATGACCACTGCCCCCTGTACTGTACTATACTCCCCTCAGCCCCCCCTCATGTTTCCACATGACCAACCCCCCCCCCCCCCTTCAGCCCCCCCCTCGCCCTCCACACACTGGCTCTTTGTTATCGATGTGCTACAGGAAGTGGGCGGGGCCCAGAGCGACGCGGCTGGACGCTCGGATAAGACGGAGGAGCTGCAGCGTCTGATGCTGATCAGAGGAGTTCAACTGTCAACACACACACACAGAGACACACACACAGAGACACACACACACACACACACACACACACACACACACACACACACACACACACACACACACACACTGTACACACACTGTACACACAGAGACACACACACACACACACACACTGTACACACACACACACACACACTGTACACACAGAGACACTAGATGGTTCTAGATGGTTCTAGATGGTTCTAGGTGGTTCTAGGTGGTTCTAGGTGGTTCTAGGTGGTTCTAGGTGGTTCTAGGTGCCGTCTGTGGCTCTAAGGTTTGGGATCATTAAGGCCTACGGCAGCAGGTTCCAGACTCTGCAGGGTCCTGGTCTGGAGCAGCAGACTCTGCAGGGTCCTGGTCTGGAGCAGCAGACTCTGCAGGGTCCTGGTCTGGAGCAGCAGACTCTGCAGGGTCCAGGTCTGGAGCAGCAGACTCTGCAGGGTCCTGGTCTGGAGCAGCAGACTCTGCAGGGTCCTGGTCTGGAGCAGCAGACTCTGCAGGGTCCAGGTCTGGAGCAGCAGACTCTGCAGGGTCCTGGTCTGGAGCAGCAGACTCTGCAGGGTCCAGGTCTGGAGCAGCAGACTCTACAGGGTCCAGGTCTGGAGCAGCAGACTCTGCAGGGTCCAGGTCTGGAGCAGCAGGTTCTGCAGGGTCCAGGTCTGGAGCAGCAGACTCTGCAGGGTCCAGGTCTGGAGCAGCAGACTCTGCAGGGTCCAGGTCTGGAGCAGCAGGTTGTGTCTGGGCTCAGGAAGCAGAGCGTCCAGCCGGTTGGTTCTGGACAGACAGTCCAGACCACCGTCAACACCTCAGTGCTGCAGGTCTGGATGTGAAGCTGTGTGTGTGTGTGTGTGTGTGTGTGTGTGTGTGTGTGTGTGTGTGTGTGTGTGTGTGTGTGTGGTGGTGGGGGGGGGGGGGCAGGCTATCCCCTGGAATGAGGCTTCTTCTATTTGTTCCTGATGTCAGTGTCAACATCAGGACCATGTCATTAAACTCTGGATGTGATGAGTTGTGTTGATGTGGTTCATCCTGCTCAGAAGAAACTATTTAAACCAGAGAGTTGGTTCTGGTTCTAGTTCTAGTTCTAGTTCTAGTTCTAGTTCCAGTTCTAGTTCTAGTTCTAGTTCTAGTTCTAGTTCTAGTTCTGGAGCCAGTTTTCATGTTTGAAGTATTTCCTCTGATCTGCTCTCATCCTGGTCTAAATGACTCAGTTCCTGTCTCTAATGAGGAGTCAGTCAGCTGAGCTGAGCGGCGGCAGCAGGTGTGTGTGTGTGTGTGGGTAGGCAATCATGGTATAAAAAACCAATTTATAGGTTTACTCACCAGCATTACAAAACCAATCGGTATATGGAACCAATTTTGATGGTCTCATAAACATAAAACTTTATAATGTTATAATTATTGAGCTATAATAATACAAGTTATTATCAATATATGTGTGATTACATAGTGTTTTGTGTCATCAGTTAATATAGTATTTCTACTGAAATAGCCCAATCCCTGCCTCTCAGACGTTCGCACATATTGGTCTCATAAAGCAGGATGGGTTTGTGAGACCAGGGCTTGTGTGTCCGACAGCGACACCAGTGGCTGCAAGAGACATTGCAAGTTATACATTTTTGCGGGAAAACATACACAATGACCCGCCATTTTAAACACAACCCGTTTACGTCACCTTTACGACAGCCAATAGCGACACAGTTGGCAACACAGGCCGCGGGCTTGTAGTGGGCATGGCCTGCCCTGGACCAGCCAGAAGCAGTGGGGACGACAGAAGCGGAGCGGAGGAAAATGAATGTTTAAAAGTAAGTTAAGACTTTCATATTTTGCATTCTGCCGTAACGTTATACATATTTGACTGGCAGCCCCTACCGACTTAAATAAGCTTTAGTTTAATAATGAATTCGTGTTCACGCTGGTTGTTAGCTAACGTTCTACTGGATACTAACTTAGTTAGCAACGGTAGCGTACCATAAACTATGCGTTCAAGCTGTTCAGTAGGTTGCAGAGAGGTGTCTTTTGCAAAATATCTCCTGTCTGCGCCGTATAGTTTTTTGTTTACGGCGTTGGGCAACACTCTCCTGATGTGGACAAAAAAGCCCCTATTAAATACGAGTCCCAGAAGCTGCAGGCACGGAGAACCAGACAGCGGCCGCTCCCAGAGCGCTCCCCGAGGATTATGCATCATCGCACGGGTAAAATTTTTAGAATTTTCCCCAGCCGGCCGCGCCGTGTGAGTCTGCTGCTGCCCGGGGAAGTTGCTCGCGCTGCCGGCGAGGAGCCGCCGAAAAGCCGGCGAGGAGAAGCCGAGGAGCCGCCGCCCACGCTGCTGCAGCTGAGCTCAGCTGGTCCGTGCAGAGGGAGGGAGGGAGGGAGGGACGGAGGGAGGGGGATCGAGGTGAGGGATTACATCGGTCTGATAATGCTGGAAGTGATTTGATCTCTGAATTTAAAGGTAGGGTCTGGAGTTTTGTCCCTTTCAGTTTGTAAACAAAACAGTGAAACTCAGCTCCTCCCCTCAGGCTAAGCTGTGTAGCTTCCTGCTTCTGACAGCAACAGTTGTCATAACCAAAGGAAAGGAATTACAGTCTGAAAGAAGTGCTGGAGCCGCGGGCCAATAAGCCGACCTTTCATCAACACCGGGAGCGGTGGATGTTGTTATGCCGTTGTATTGTGGTGAACTAGCGGGTGTTAGCCGCGGATGCGATCCGCGCGCTAGCCGGTTAGCATCCCGCTAGCTCACTAATATGGTCCTAATACTTGTTACCAGTGTCGGTATCTAGGTCGGGAATCGGTCCGCGGCTCCAGCGCTTCACTCAGACTGTATTTATTGTTCTTTGTTGTCCTGACTGCTGCTGAGAGAGATAGAGACTCAGTAGCATCAGACAGCTAGCACAGCTAACAGGCCTGAGCCTCCTGCTGCAGGTAGCTTCACCTGTAGCATCAGACAGCTAGCACAGCTAACAGGCCTGAGGCCAAGTCCACACGAGCCCGGGTATTTTTGAAACCGTGACTGTATGTTCCACTGCAACCGTGAATGTGTTACCATATGATGTGTTACTCGTTTACGTCATAGATGCGCGCGTGCATCATAACAGCTGATATAAAGCACGCGCCCACTTATGACTTCACCTGAGCTCTGTCATTGGCTGGAGGATAACACTGACTCTCTCACCATAGGTGTCTATCCCCGTGCACAGCAAAACATGAGCAAAACAAAGCAAAAAACCAAAATACAGGCAGGGGAGGGAGGGGCTGCAGACAGAGTCCCCACCACACAGGACTAGAAGCCCATAGGTGATGATTCAGACGGATTTCATTTGTAAAAGTCTTAAGTTTATTTTTAAGCACAAAACTCCAGACCCTACCTTTAACCAGATTTAACTTTTTATCATCATCTTCCCATCTGATCCATTTTTCTAATTTTCTCAGTCCAATGTTTATGCTGCAATAATCTAATATGTGGACGCGCGTGCCCGATGATGCGCGTGCATTCGTGTGTGGGGGGGTCCGTGTGTGTGTCCTGTTGCAGTGGGACTTGACTAGAGTTGAAATATTATCATCATCTGCAAGCAGCAGCTGTAAAACCAAAACCAGCCCCAGAAGCTCCAGGCGCGGAGAACCAGAGAGCGGCCGCTCCCAGAGCGCTCCCCAAGAATGGTGCATCGTCGCCCGGGTAAAATACGTGTGGGAGAGGGGAGGAAGATTTGACGCTTTTTTCAAAAAATCTGATCTAAAATATCAGATTCTACCACTTTCCCTCAGTCGATTGAGGTCCTGTAAAAAGTATGATGGTCTTTTCACTCTCCTCTAGCCATGTGTGTATTATGACGTCATGGTTTTTTCCAGAAAGTCACGTGATCATGCCTTTTAGCCGAAATGTCACAAAACACTGTATGGTACATGGTCATATAAGATGAAAAAAAAGCTCCAGCAAACTTTAAGCAAACAAATCAATGTTGGCCCTGTTCAAAGGCATACATATGACTGTTCTCAAAATAGGTGGAGGAAATATATATATATATATATCCATGCTATACACGGCTAGAAAGCTTAGGGCGTTACGGCGTGTGTGCTTGTGTAGTCGTCACCGTCATGAACAAAATATTACGGGGTACGGAGCGCGTTTGTGTCGCGGCCTTAAATGTGCATAATTAAATGTGCACAGTCAGCAAACATGCAGTGTGTGTCTACTGAAACAGAGGCTCCTATTTTTAAATTCCCCCATTGCCATGGTGACTGTATCTGAGCTCCATAGGTGATGGCTTTTTTGCGGGTTTTACTCAGGGTTAATAAATCAAAATTCAGATCAGCCGCTCTGGAACCAGATCTCAGATTTCAGGGTTCAACTGAGACAGAGACTCGGCAGATTTTGTTGAACTTCCTGATGGAAGCTGGAAGCTAACTTGAGCATCATCTATCTTAAGCTGCGTCGGTGCCTGGCATAATATCTTTGGTAAAAATGAGCTCTGATAATGCTGTGTATTTGTAAGGACTGAATTGACATGATATTTTGCAGTGAGGCGTGGCAGCAGACTGTATCCCATGCATGATGCGAAACATCATGTGAGATTGAAGGAGGACAAAGCCGCATGTGTCTGCAAATACATTGGCCCCACCAAAGGTAAGCTTTTGCTTTAAAGGGATAGTTCAACATTTTGGCAAATTGGCCCATTTGAAAAGAAAGGGAAGTCCGCACACCGGAGATGGCTGCCATCAATTTATTGTGTAACGTTTCAGGGCAAGCTCTTCGTCAGACATCAAATTGCCCATCACCATAACCCCTATAGTCATAGCAGTAGGTTTGTTACCTTTAATTGTCGGTGCAAGATATTTTTAAGAACGGCGGAGCAGAGCCGTGAGCTGCTCAGAGCTACACTACTAAGGCTAGTGGGATTTCTTGGTTTCCCTCATCAAACTCATCAAATACACA
This sequence comes from Decapterus maruadsi, assembly GCA_030347415.2. NCBI lineage: Eukaryota > Metazoa > Chordata > Actinopteri > Carangiformes > Carangidae > Decapterus > Decapterus maruadsi. Next base: position 26,772,679 of record CM064897.1, read on the forward strand.
ATCCAACAACTCCACAACGCTCTGGTGGACAAGTTGTGACCTGCACATTCACCACGCTATGAGATAATAACACAACCGTACCACACAGAGTTGTTTTAGAGGGAAATTCATGATAAACCTCTGATGCACGTTGCCTTCAGGGACAGTTTTTCATCAACAGTCTCTGTATTTCCCTCTAAAATTATTCTGTGTGGTAATGTTGTGTTATTATCTCATAGCGTGGTGAATGTGCAGGTCACAACTTGTCCACCAGAGAGTTTTGGAGTTGTTGGATTGTGTATTTGATGAGTCTAAAAATAGCTTACACCGACAATTGTGTGTGTTTTGTGTTTGCATAATCATGGTGTGTAAGGCCAGTGTTTGGCATACGAGGACAACAGTTTGAACCAATACTTTAGTGCAAAGACTTGTGTGTGTTTGTGTGTGGCCCAGTAAAGGTTTATAAGGACAGTGGCACACACAGGGTCATACAGTAAAATACAGTATGTCACATCAAACTTGTGCATGAATTTAAATATTAGGCCTAGGTTTTCATCAAGTTATACCTTTTCTCATTGAGGACAAACAGTACATATTGTGAATCTGTCCTGTAATGTTGATCTCAGATTTCAGGGTTCAACTGAGACAGAGACTCGGCAGATTTTGTTGAACTTCCTGATGGAAGCTGGAAGCTAACTTCAGCATCATCTATCTTAAGCTGCATCGGTGCCTGGCATAATATCTTTGGTAAAAATGAGCTCTGATAATGCTGTGTATTTGTAAGGACTGAATTGACATGATATTTTGCAGTGAGGCGTGGCAGCAGACTGTATCCCATGCATGATGCGAAACATCATGTGAGATTGAAGGAGGACAAAGCCGCATGTGTCTGCAAATACATTGGCCCCACCAAAGGTAAGCTTTTGCTTTAAAGGGATAGTTCAACATTTTGGCAAATTGGCCCATTTGAAAAGAAAGGGAAGTCCGCACACCGGAGATGGCTGCCATCAATTTATTGTGTAACGTTTCAGGGCAAGCTCTTCGTCAGACATCAAATTGCCCATCACCATAACCCCTATAGTCATAGCAGTAGGTTTGTTACCTTTAATTGTCGGTGCAAGATATTTTTAAGAACGGCGGAGCAGAGCCGTGAGCTGCTCAGAGCTACACTACTAAGGCTAGTGGGATTTCTTGGTTTCCGTTATCAAACTCATCAAATACACAATCCAACAACTCCACAATGCTCTGGTGGACAAGTTGTGACCTGCACATTCACCACGCTATGAGATAATAACACAACGTTACCACACAGAGTTGTTTTAGAGGGAAATTCATGCAAAACCTCTGATGCACGTTGCCTTCAGGGACAGTTTTTCATCAACAGTCTCTGTATTTCCCTCTAAAATTATTCTGTGTGGTAATGTTGTGTTATTATCTCATAGCGTGGTGAATGTGCAGGTCACAACTTGTCCACCGGAGAGTTTTGGAGTTGTTGGATTGTGTATTTGACGAGTCTAAAAATAGCTTACACTGACAACTGTGTATGTTTTGTGTTTGCATAATCATGGTGTGTAAGGCCAGTGTTTGGCATACGGGGACAACAGTTTGAACCAATACTTTAGTTTAGTGCAAAGACTTGTGTGTGTTTGTGTGTGGCCCACTAAAGGTTTATAAGGACAGTGGCACACACAGGGTCATACAGTAAAATACAGTATGTCACATCAAACTTGTGCATGAATTTAAATGTTAGGCCTAGGTTTTCATCAAGTTACACCTTTTCTCATTGAGGACAAACAGTAAATATTGTGAATCTGTCCTGTAATGTTGAGATATATTGAGATAGACATTGTTCTTTAACCATAATTTCAAGTCTTCATCTAATAATTTCACTTTTTCATACCATCAATTCTGGACAATGAGCATTTAAAGCTATAGTGCGTAACTTCTGTCGCCCCTAAAGGATTTCTCCGTTATAACAACGATATGGCCGGTACCAATGGCCCGGTGTTTTACAGACACGCAGAAGTTACGCACTATAGCTTTAACATTAAAAAAAAAAAAAAAAGAATAATTCAAGGTTTTTGTTTGTGTGTTGTAATCAATTTTGGTCAGTGTTTAATCTGTTAGTTGGTTTGAGTGCATTTTCAGGTGAGTTTTGATCAGTTTTTGATCAGTTTTGGTCTGTCTTCAATCAGTTGCTCAGTGTTTGGTCAGTTGTGGTCAGGTTTTGCACACAACAGCCATGTCTCCTGAAGTCTCAGTCAAAGAGGTTTGTCAGTACACTGTGTCAGTGTAGATTCAAACACAGGAAGTGGTTTAAACTGACCTGAAACAATGTTAACTTACTGCTTCTGTATATGACTAAGATTCAGTATTGTGTGTGTTTTGTGTTTGCATAATCATGGTGTGTAAGGCCAGTGTTTGGCATACGAGGACAACAGTTTGAACCAATACTTTAGTTTAGTGCAAAGACTTGTGTGTGTTTGTGTGTGGCCCACTAAAGGTTTATAAGGACAGTGGCACACACAGGGTCATACAGTAAAATACAGTATGTCACATCAAACTTGTGCATGAATTTAAATGTTAGGCCTAGGTTTTCATCAAGTTACACCTTTTCTCATTGAGGACAAACAGTAAATATTGTGAATCTGTCCTGTAATGTTGAGATATATTGAGATAGACATTGTTCTTTAACCATAATTTCAAGTCTTCATCTAATAATTTCACTTTTTCATACCATCAATTCTGGACAATGAGCATTTAAAGCTATAGTGCGTAACTTCTGTCGCCCCTAAAGGATTTCTCCGTTATAACAACGATATGGCCGGTACCAATGGCCCGGTGTTTTACAGACACGCAGAAGTTACGCACTATAGCTTTAACATAAAAAAAAAAATTAAAAAAAGAATAATTCAAGGTTTTTGTTTGTGTGTTGTAATCAATTTTGGTCAGTGTTTAATCTGTTAGTTGGTTTGAGTGCATTTTCAGGTGAGTTTTGATCAGTTTTTGGTCAGTTTTGGTCTGTCTTAAATCAGTTGCTCAGTGTTTGGTCAGTTGTGGTCAGGTTTTGCACACAACAGCCATGTCTCCTGAAGTCTCAGTCAAAGAGGTTTGTCAGTACACTGTGTCAGTGTAGATTCAAACACAGGAAGTGGTTTAAACTGACCTGAAACAATGTTAACTTACTGCTTCTGTATATGACTAAGATTCAGTATTGTGTGTGTTTTGTGTTTGCATAATCATGGTGTGTAAGGCCAGTGTTTGGCATACGAGGACAACAGTTTGAACCAATACTTTAGTGCAAAGACTTGTGTGTGTTTGTGTGTGGCCCACTAAAGGTTTATAAGGACAGTGGCACACACAGGGTCATACAGTAAAATACAGTATGTCACATCAAACTTGTGCATGAATTTAAATGTTAGGCCTAGGTTTTCATCAAGTTACACCTTTTCTCATTGAGGACAAACAGTAAATATTGTGAATCTGTCCTGTAATGTTGAGATATATTGAGATAGACATTGTTCTTTAACCATAATTTCAAGTCTTCATCTAATAATTTCACTTTTTCATACCATCAATTCTGGACAATGAGCATTTAAAGCTATAGTGCGTAACTTCTGTCGCCCCTAAAGGATTTCTCCGTTATAACAACGATATGGCCGGTACCAATGGCCCGGTGTTTTACAGACACGCAGAAGTTACGCACTATAGCTTTAACATAAAAAATAAAATAAAAAAAAGAATAATTCAAGGTTTTTGTTTGTGTGTTGTAATCAATTTTCGTCAGTGTTTAATCTGTTAGTTGGTTTGAGTGCATTTTCAGGTGAGTTTTGATCAGTTTTTGGTCAGTTTTGGTCTGTCTTCAATCAGTTGCTCAGTGTTAGGTCAGTTGTGGTCAGGTTTTGCACACAACAGCCATGTCTCCTGAAGTCTCAGTCAAAGAGGTTTGTCAGTACACTGTGTCAGTGTAGATTCAAACACAGGAAGTGGTTTAAACTGACCTGAAACAATGTTAACTTACTGCTTCTGTATATGACTAAGATTCAGTATTGTGTGTGTTTTGTGTTTGCATAATCATGGTGTGTAAGGCCAGTGTTTGGCATACGAGGACAACAGTTTGAACCAATACTTTAGTGCAAAGACTTGTGTGTGTTTGTGTGTGGCCCACTAAAGGTTTATAAGGACAGTGGCACACACAGGGTCATACAGTAAAATACAGTATGTCACATCAAACTTGTGCATGAATTTAAATATTAGGCCTAGGTTTTCATCAAGTTATACCTTTTCTCATTGAGGACAAACAGTACATATTGTGAATCTGTCCTGTAATGTTGATCTCAGATTTCAGGGTTCAACTGAGACAAAGACTCGGCAGATTTTGTTGAACTTCCTGATGGAAGCTGGAAGCTAATATTAGTATAAGAAGTACTTCCAGTATTAGTGGTTGTAGTTTGCATTATAATCGATTATAGTAGGGCCTGAAGAAATGTTTTTGCTTAGGGCCCCATTTTGGTCAGGGGCAGCCCTGGTGCTTCAACATGATCTGAAACAATTCTCACTTTCTGCTTCTGTATATGACTTAAGATTTGGTATGCTTCCATAACCTGTTGGTGACAGCCGTGAGAACCAATACTTTAGCACAAAGACTTGTGTGTGTCAGATAATTTTTAATGTCTCTCTGTCATGTCTCTCACTTTCATTCTCCTCTGGTTCTCCCTTTTTTTGTCTCTCCATCAGCCTACAGTTGAGAAACCTGTCCTCCGCACACCAGTTGTCTCCCCGTCTACAGGCCACTCCCCAGTCGCCTCTCCCTCTGCAGACCACTACCCAGTCATCTCTCTGCCTACAGACCACTACCCAGTCATCTCTCTGCCTACAGACCACTCTCCAGTCATCTCTCTGCCTACAGACCACTCCCCAGTCATCTCTCTGCCTACAGACCACACACGTGTCGTCTCTTCCACAGTGCTCCCTGAAGAGGTTTGTCAGTACACTAGTCGGTTTAGATTCAAACTCTGGAACATGACCTGAAACAGTGCTCACTTTCTGCTTCTGTGTATGAAATTTGGTGTGGTTCGATTCCTCTTCTGTGTTTTGTGTGTATGCCTATGCTTGAGGCCATTGTTTGAATTATGAGGACAGCCGTTAGAACCAATACTTAAGCACAAAGACTTGTGTGTGTCAGATAATTTTTAATGTCTCTCTGTCATGTCTCTCACTTTCATTCTCCTCTGGTTCTCCCTTTTTTGTCTCTCCATCAGCCTACAGTCGAGAAACCTGTCCTCCGCACACCAGTTGTCTCCCCGTCTACAGGCCACTCCCCAGTCATCTCTCTGCCTACAGACCACTACCCAGTCATCTCTCTGCCTACAGACCACTCTCCAGTCATCTCTCTGCCTACAGACCACTCCCCAGTCGCCTCTCCCTCTGCAGACCACTACCCAATCATCTCTCTGCCTACAGACCACTCTCCAGTCATCTCTCTGCCTACAGACCACTCTCCAGTCATCTCTCTGCCTACAGACCACTCTCCAGTCATCTCTCTGCCTACAGACCACTCTCCAGTCATCTCTCTGCCTACAGACCACTCTCCAGTCATCTCTCTGCCTACAGACCACTCCCCAGTCATCTCTCTGCCTACAGACCACTCCCCAGTCATCTCTCTGCCTACAGACCACTCCCCAGTCATCTCTCTGCCTACAGACCACACACGTGTCGTCTCTTCCACAGTGCTCCCTGAAGAGGTTTGTCAGTACACTAGTCGGTTTAGATTCAAACTCTGGAACATGACCTGAAACAATGCTCACTTTCTGCTTCTGTGTATGAAATTTGGTGTGGTTCGATTCCTCTTCTGTGTTTTGTGTGTATGCCTATGCTTGAGGCCATTGTTTGAATTATGAGGACAGCCGTGAGAACCAATACTTTAGCACAAAGACTTGTGTGTGTCAGATAATTTTTAATGTCTCTCTGTCATGTCTCTCACTTTCATTCTCCTCTGGTTCTCCCTTTTTTGTCTCTCCATCAGCCTACAGTCGAGAAACCTGTCCTCCGCACACCAGTTGTCTCCCCGTCTACAGGCCACTCCCCAGTCGCCTCTCCCTCTGCAGACCACTCCCCAGTCATCTCTCTGCCTACAGACCACACACGTGTCGTCTCTTCCACAGTGCTCCCTGAAGAGGTTTGTCAGTACACTAGTCGGTTTAGATTCAAACTCTGGAACATGACCTGAAACAATGCTCACTTTCTGCTTCTGTGTATGAAATTTGGTGTGGTTCGATTCCTCTTCTGTGTTTTGTGTGTATGCCTATGCTTGAGGCCATTGTTTGAATTATGAGGACAGCCGTGAGAACCAATACTTTAGCACAAAGACTTGTGTGTGTCAGATAATTTTTAATGTCTCTCTGTCATGTCTCTCACTTTCATTCTCCTCTGGTTCTCCCTTTTTTGTCTCTCCATCAGCCTACAGTCGAGAAACCTGTCCTCCGCACACCAGTTGTCTCCCCGTCTACAGGCCACTCCCCAGTCATCTCTCTGCCTACAGACCACTACCCAGTCATCTCTCTGCCTACAGACCACTCTCCAGTCATCTCTCTGCCTACAGACCACTCCCCAGTCGCCTCTCCCTCTGCAGACCACTACCCAATCATCTCTCTGCCTACAGACCACTCTCCAGTCATCTCTCTGCCTACAGACCACTCTCCAGTCATCTCTCTGCCTACAGACCACTCTCCAGTCATCTCTCTGCCTACAGACCACACACGTGTCGTCTCTTCCACAGTGCTCCCTGAAGAGGTTTGTCAGTACACTAGTCGGTTTAGATTCAAACTCTGGAACATGACCTGAAACAGTGCTCACTTTCTGCTTCTGTGTATGAAATTTGGTGTGGTTCGATTCCTCTTCTGTGTTTTGTGTGTATGCCTATGCTTGAGGCCATTGTTTGAATTATGAGGACAGCCGTTAGAACCAATACTTAAGCACAAAGACTTGTGTGTGTCAGATAATTTTTAATGTCTCTCTGTCATGTCTCTCACTTTCATTCTCCTCTGGTTCTCCCTTTTTTGTCTCTCCATCAGCCTACAGTCGAGAAACCTGTCCTCCGCACACCAGTTGTCTCCCCGTCTACAGGCCACTCCCCAGTCATCTCTCTGCCTACAGACCACTACCCAGTCATCTCTCTGCCTACAGACCACTCTCCAGTCATCTCTCTGCCTACAGACCACTCCCCAGTCGCCTCTCCCTCTGCAGACCACTACCCAATCATCTCTCTGCCTACAGACCACTCTCCAGTCATCTCTCTGCCTACAGACCACTCTCCAGTCATCTCTCTGCCTACAGACCACTCTCCAGTCATCTCTCTGCCTACAGACCACTCTCCAGTCATCTCTCTGCCTACAGACCACTCTCCAGTCATCTCTCTGCCTACAGACCACTCCCCAGTCATCTCTCTGCCTACAGACCACTCCCCAGTCATCTCTCTGCCTACAGACCACTCCCCAGTCATCTCTCTGCCTACAGACCACACACGTGTCGTCTCTTCCACAGTGCTCCCTGAAGAGGTTTGTCAGTACACTAGTCGGTTTAGATTCAAACTCTGGAACATGACCTGAAACAATGCTCACTTTCTGCTTCTGTGTATGAAATTTGGTGTGGTTCGATTCCTCTTCTGTGTTTTGTGTGTATGCCTATGCTTGAGGCCATTGTTTGAATTATGAGGACAGCCGTGAGAACCAATACTTTAGCACAAAGACTTGTGTGTGTCAGATAATTTTTAATGTCTCTCTGTCATGTCTCTCACTTTCATTCTCCTCTGGTTCTCCCTTTTTTGTCTCTCCATCAGCCTACAGTCGAGAAACCTGTCCTCCGCACACCAGTTGTCTCCCCGTCTACAGGCCACTCCCCAGTCATCTCTCTGCCTACAGACCACTACCCAGTCATCTCTCTGCCTACAGACCACTCTCCAGTCATCTCTCTGCCTACAGACCACTCCCCAGTCGCCTCTCCCTCTGCAGACCACTACCCAATCATCTCTCTGCCTACAGACCACTCTCCAGTCATCTCTCTGCCTACAGACCACTCTCCAGTCATCTCTGCCTACAGACCACTCTCCAGTCATCTCTCTGCCTACAGACCACTCTCCAGTCATCTCTCTGCCTACAGACCACACACGTGTCGTCTCTTCCACAGTGCTCCCTGAAGAGGTTTGTCAGTACACTAGTCGGTTTAGATTCAAACTCTGGAACATGACCTGAAACAGTGCTCACTTTCTGCTTCTGTGTATGAAATTTGGTGTGGTTCGATTCCTCTTCTGTGTTTTGTGTGTATGCCTATGCTTGAGGCCATTGTTTGAATTATGAGGACAGCAGTGAGAACTAATACTAGCACAAAGACTTTTGTGTGTTTTGTGTTACGGCTGTTAGATAAATCAATTTTATATATAAAAATAAAAGCACAATGAGATGTATATTAGGTCCAGTTGCTTGTTGGTTGTCATGTAATACTTATTGCATGTGTTATGTATGTCTTCTTTTCCTTTCCTTGTGTTTTAATCAGACTGGAAGTGACCTCAGTGAAGTGGATGATGATACTTGTGATCCAGAATATGTGCCGGGTTCAGAGAGTGACACGGAAGAGGAAGAGGCAATCAATATTCAACATTCCAAGCTGCTGAAGAATCAACAATGGATACCTCTATATTCCAAGCTGCTGAAGAGAAGAATAAGAAACAAGTTCCAAAATGTTCACACATGCTGAAGAAAATATTTTTGAAAGTGAGCACTGTTGTTAATAAACAATAAAGATTTATGAATTCATAATCATTCTCATCTCTTAATTGTGATACTGAAAGTTCTTAGGAATACTTACATCAATATGTAATGTAGAGGTCATGTAGTTTGTGTGCGTGTGCGTGCGTGGGTGTGTCACATCCGGGGAGGAGTCAAGTGGGAAATTAGTAGTAAAATCAGCTGTTGACCACCTGTGAGTGAGTGAATGAATGAACTGAGAGGGTGACGGGGGAAGGTCTTACTTTGCTGACCGTTACATTTGGCACTGTTAAGACGTTTTTAGCTTTAAATGCCATTGTTTCACTGTTTGTGTTTTAGATTAATAAACATATGCTAAATCGGCATTTCTAGAGCCCAGTTTTTATTGATGGAGCGCGTCTGGCAAACATTCCCTCATTCAGCCTCTCGGCGACCTTTTGCTGATCTGTGGTCGCCCTAACATGTAATGCTACACAAAAAAATGAAATTAATTGGTATTTGTTATTGGAGATATGACAGATAACCCGGGCCGTGTGTGTAAGAAAGAGAGGGAGAGAAAGTATGCCTGCTAACTCTCAGCTACCGTAGCTCAAGCCTTGGTCAGGTAAAAGCTGCCGTTTATTCCTCAAATGAAGTTTTAAAAAGAGGTCTTGAGCCTCTACGGTAGAGTTATTCATCACTGCAGTTAAATTAGCTGCTAAACTACTGGGCGCTAAAAGCGAGGGGGCCGTATTTATTTACGATTCACAAAAGCAATGTGAATGTGCGTGGCCCTCACACTTAAAGCAGATATCAGCGGTCCGGCCGTTTTGGCTAATGCTGCATTCAAGGCAGGCTTTTAGCGTTCCAGGCAACCCGTAACTGGTGTTTTTACCGTCCTGTTGCCTGTGAAAGTCACTATAACGGCCTCTCGTAATAAGTATTTATTTTCAAATCATTACAACAACAATTGAACAATGGACAAAAACGATAACAACAACAACAAAACAAAGCGACAGACACTCCAAGACATAGTAAGGACCAGGCCAGCTGACAGTCTTGCCTGGGCCTGGGACAAGATAATCTTAGAGGGCCCCCCCCAATTTTTCTGTGACCAATAGGGACACGCACAATTAACCGTTTCACCTTTAACCCATAATAACATTGATTACTGTAATAGTAGCAGGTATGAATATACTTGTTACCACCTCTGAAAACAATAGCCTAGTGAATTTCATCACTAAAACACAATTCACACAAAAGACTGACAGTTAGTGCTTTGTTACATGGACAATAGAAATAAGCCAATGTCCAACTTTTTCATAAACTCCTATAGGAATGGAAATCAATGTTAGCAGCTGCATTCAGAGACCAACAAGGCTTCAGGAAGAACATGTGAGATTTGAATAAAATCTCCAACAAACCATTAGTATAAAGGAAATACAGCAATAATGTGAAATGTATAGGCTACTCCACTGATATGCTTCAACAAATTAAAATAGGAGCAGGGAGATATTGTTAATGAAATAAATTATTATTATTATTGGTGAATGCAGTTTTTAAGACCAATCCCACATTCAGAAGGGGTCAAAGGTCAAGGTTTAATGTGAAATTTGACGATTTTTGCTATTATTTCAGCCCTTAAACACCAATACTTTGAGCTGGGAAGCTGAACTCTTAGATTTTAGTCCAGAGCTTGGAGCAGATTGACGGTGCCAAATATCAGAGCTGTGCTCCACTCAGAAGTGTCCAAAATGGCCAAAAAGCAGTGTTCATTTCTAATCCCTCATTATGTACGAGACTAAATTCAACAGATATTCTTTAATAACTTCCACACGCTTTGAGCTGGAAGCCTGAAAGTTTCAGGGTTTTATCAGGGGCCTAGGGCCATCCATGAGCTGCAATTTCAGACGAATCCCACATTCAGAAGGGGTCAAAGGTCAAGATTTAATGTGAAATTTGACGATTTTTGCTATTATTTCAGGCCTAAAACACCAATACTTTGAGCTGGGAAGCTGAACTCTTAGATTTTAGTCCAGAGTTTGGAGCAGATTGACGGTGCCAAATATCAGAGCTGTGCTCCACTCAGAAGTGTCCAAAATGCCCAAAAAGCAGTGTTCATTTCTAATCCCTCATTGTGTACGAGACTAAATTCAACAGATATTCTTTAATAACTTCCACATGCTTTGAGCTGGAAGCCTGAAAGTTTCAGGGATTTATCAGGGGCCTAGGGCCATCCATGAGCTGCAATTTCAGACCAATCCCACATTCAGAAGGGTCAAAGGTCAAGGTTTAATGTGAAATTTGACGATTTTTGCTATTATTTCAGCCCTTAAAGGTGTACAGAAAAGAAAACTGAAGTTTAGCCCACTCTGGGTCATAAAATAAATGTAAAAACTCATCTAACAGACGTTGTAGGCCAAACTTTGTGCAAAATTCTATTTTTGAGTAAATCCGGGATGAAAGTGTTGTATTTTTTTTTCGCATTGGACAATGCAGGCGCTCGGATTATACGTCAGCCTGCTCACGATTCAAAACCCACTGATATTGGATCTGTCGTCTGTCATTCAAACGTCTGAAACACGCACACACACACGGAGCTCGGACTCGCCCCAAGCTTTGAATATCCCGCCCGCTCGGTAACGACCAATCAAATCCGCGCTCCTCACTCGGGTAAAGTCGTGTTGCAGCTCGGCACAACTCGGCGCGACAGACGGGACAAACGGCCATTTCTGTACAGCTTTAAACACCACTACTTTGAGCTGGGAAGCTGAACTCTTAGATTTTAGTCCAGAGCTTGGAGCAGATTGACGGTGCCAAATATCAGAGCTGTGCTCCACTCAGAAGTGTCCAAAATGGCCAAAAAGCAGTGTTCATTTCTAATCCCTCATTATGTACGAGACTAAATTTAACAGATATTCTTTAATAACTTCCACACGCTTTGAGCTGGAAGCCTGAAAGTTTCAGGGTTTTATCAGGGGCCTAGGGCCATCCATGAGCTGCAATTTCAGACGAATCCCACACTCAGAAGGGGTCAAAGGTCAAGGTTTAATGTGAAATTTGACGATTTTTGCTATTATTTCAGCCCTTAAACACCAATACTTTGAGCTGGGAAGCTGAACTCTTAGATTTTAGTCCAGAGCTTGGAGCAGATTGACGGTGCCAAATATCAGAGCTGTGCTCCACTCAGAAGTGTCCAAAATGCCCAAAAAGCAGTGTTCATTTCTAATCCCACATTATGTACGAGACTAAATTCAACAGATATTCTTTAATAACTTCCACATGCTTTGAGCTGGAAGCCTGAAGGTTTCAGGGTTTTATCAGGGGCCTAGGGCCATCCATGAGCTGCAATTTCAGACCAATCCCACATTCAGAAGGGTCAAAGGTCAAGGTTTAATGTGAAATTTGATGATTGTTGGTATTATTTCAGGCCTAAAACACCAATACTTTGAGCTGGGAAGCTGAACTCTTAGATTTTAGTCCAGAGTTTGGAGCAGATTGACGGTGCCAAATATCAGAGCTGTGCTCCACTCAGAAGTGTCCAAAATGGCCAAAAAGCAGTGTTCATTTCTAATCCCTCATTGTGTACGAGACTAAATTCAACAGATATTCTTTAATAACTTCCACATGCTTTGAGCTGGAAGCCTGAAAGTTTCAGGGTTTTATCAGGGGCCTAGGGCCATCCATGAGCTGCAATTTCAGATGAATCCCACATTCAGAAGGGGTCAAAGGTCAAGGTTTAATGTGAAATTTGACGATTTTTGCTATTATTTCAGGCCTAAAACACCAATACTTTGAGCTGGGAAGCTGAACTCTTAGATTTTAGTCCAGAGTTTGGAGCAGATTGACGGTGCCAAATATCAGAGCTGTGCTCCACTCAGAAGTGTCCAAAATGCCCAAAAAGCAGTGTTCATTTCTAATCCCTCATTGTGTACGAGACTAAATTCAAGAGATATTCTTTAATAACTTCCACATGCTTTGAGCTGGAAGCCTGAAAGTTTCAGGGTTTTATCAGGGGCCTAGGGCCATCCATGAGCTGCAATTTCAGATGAATCCCACATTCAGAAGGGGTCAAAGGTCAAGGTTTAATGTGAAATTTGACGATTTTTGCTATTATTTCAGGCCTAAAACACCAATACTTTGAGCTGGGAAGCTGAACTCCTAGATTTTAGTCCAGAGCTTGGAGCAGATTGACGGTGCCAAATATCAGAGCTGTGCTCCACTCAGAAGTTTCCAAAATGCCCAAAAAGCAGTGTTCATTTCTAATCCCTCATTGTGTACGAGACTAAATTCAACAGATATTCTTTAATAACTTCCACATGCTTTGAGCTGGAAGCCTGAAAGTTTCAGGGTTTTATCAGGGGCCTAGGGCCATCCATGAGCTGCAATTTCAGTCCAATCCCACATTCAGAAGGGGTCAAAGGTCAAGGTTTAATGTGAAATTTGACGATTTTTGCTATTATTTCAGCCCTTAAACACCAATACTTTAAGCTGGGAAGCTGAACTCTTAGATTTTAGTCCAGAGCTTGGAGCAGATTGACGGTGCCAAATATCAGAGCTGTGCTCCACTCAGAAGTGTCCAAAATGGCCAAAAAGCAGTGTTCATTTCTAATCCCTCATTATGTACGAGACTAAATTTAACAGATATTCTTTAATAACTTCCACACGCTTTGAGCTGGAAGCCTGAAAGTTTCAGGGTTTTATCAGGGGCCTAGGGCCATCCATGAGCTGCAATTTCAGACGAATCCCACACTCAGAAGGGGTCAAAGGTCAAGGTTTAATGTGAAATTTGACGATTTTTGCTATTATTTCAGCCCTTAAACACCAATACTTTGAGCTGGGAAGCTGAACTCTTAGATTTTAGTCCAGAGCTTGGAGCAGATTGACGGTGCCAAATATCAGAGCTGTGCTCCACTCAGAAGTGTCCAAAATGCCCAAAAAGCAGTGTTCATTTCTAATCCCACATTATGTACGAGACTAAATTCAACAGATATTCTTTAATAACTTCCACATGCTTTGAGCTGGAAGCCTGAAGGTTTCAGGGTTTTATCAGGGGCCTAGGGCCATCCATGAGCTGCAATTTCAGACCAATCCCACATTCAGAAGGGTCAAAGGTCAAGGTTTAATGTGAAATTTGATGATTGTTGGTATTATTTCAGGCCTAAAACACCAATACTTTGAGCTGGGAAGCTGAACTCTTAGATTTTAGTCCAGAGTTTGGAGCAGATTGACGGTGCCAAATATCAGAGCTGTGCTCCACTCAGAAGTGTCCAAAATGGCCAAAAAGCAGTGTTCATTTCTAATCCCTCATTGTGTACGAGACTAAATTCAACAGATATTCTTTAATAACTTCCACATGCTTTGAGCTGGAAGCCTGAAAGTTTCAGGGTTTTATCAGGGGCCTAGGGCCATCCATGAGCTGCAATTTCAGATGAATCCCACATTCAGAAGGGGTCAAAGGTCAAGGTTTAATGTGAAATTTGACGATTTTTGCTATTATTTCAGGCCTAAAACACCAATACTTTGAGCTGGGAAGCTGAACTCTTAGATTTTAGTCCAGAGTTTGGAGCAGATTGACGGTGCCAAATATCAGAGCTGTGCTCCACTCAGAAGTGTCCAAAATGCCCAAAAAGCAGTGTTCATTTCTAATCCCTCATTGTGTACGAGACTAAATTCAAGAGATATTCTTTAATAACTTCCACATGCTTTGAGCTGGAAGCCTGAAAGTTTCAGGGTTTTATCAGGGGCCTAGGGCCATCCATGAGCTGCAATTTCAGATGAATCCCACATTCAGAAGGGGTCAAAGGTCAAGGTTTAATGTGAAATTTGACGATTTTTGCTATTATTTCAGGCCTAAAACACCAATACTTTGAGCTGGGAAGCTGAACTCCTAGATTTTAGTCCAGAGCTTGGAGCAGATTGACGGTGCCAAATATCAGAGCTGTGCTCCACTCAGAAGTTTCCAAAATGCCCAAAAAGCAGTGTTCATTTCTAATCCCTCATTGTGTACGAGACTAAATTCAACAGATATTCTTTAATAACTTCCACATGCTTTGAGCTGGAAGCCTGAAAGTTTCAGGGTTTTATCAGGGGCCTAGGGCCATCCATGAGCTGCAATTTCAGTCCAATCCCACATTCAGAAGGGGTCAAAGGTCAAGGTTTAATGTGAAATTTGACGATTTTTGCTATTATTTCAGCCCTTAAACACCAATACTTTAAGCTGGGAAGCTGAACTCTTAGATTTTAGTCCAGAGTTTGGAGCAGACTGACGGTGCCAAATATCAGAGTTGTGCTCCACTCAGAAGTGTCCAAAATGGCCAAAAAGCAGTATTCATTTCTAATCCCTCATTGTGTACGAGACTAAATTCAACAGATATTCTTTAATAACTTCCACATGCTTTGAGCTGGAAGCCTGAAAGTTTCAGGGTTTTATCAGGGGCCTAGGGCCATCCATGAGGTGCAATTTCAGACCAATCCCACATTCAGAAGGGGTCAAAGGTCAAGATTTAATGTGAAATTTGACGATTTTTGCTATTATTTCAGGCCTAAAACACCAATACTTTGAGCTGGGAAGCTGAACTCTTAGATTTTAGTCCAGAGTTTGGAGCAGATTGACGGTGCCAAATATCAGAGCTGTGCTCCACTCAGAAGTGTCCAAAATGGCCAAAAAGCAGTGTTCATTTCTAATCCCTCATTATGTACGAGACTAAATTCAACAGATATTCTTTAATAACTTCCACACGCTTTGAGCTGGAAGCCTGAAAGTTTCAGGGTTTTATCAGGGGCCTAGGGCCATCCATGAGCTGCAATTTCAGACGAATCCCACATTCAGAAGGGGTCAAAGGTCAAGATTTAATGTGAAATTTGACGATTTTTGCTATTATTTCAGGCCTAAAACACCAATACTTTGAGCTGGGAAGCTGAACTCTTAGATTTTAGTCCAGAGTTTGGAGCAGATTGACGGTGCCAAATATCAGAGCTGTGCTCCACTCAGAAGTGTCCAAAATGCCCAAAAAGCAGTGTTCATTTCTAATCCCTCATTGTGTACGAGACTAAATTCAACAGATATTCTTTAATAACTTCCACATGCTTTGAGCTGGAAGCCTGAATGTTTCAGGGATTTATCAGGGGCCTAGGGCCATCCATGAGCTGCAATTTCAGACCAATCCCACATTCAGAAGGGTCAAAGGTCAAGGTTTAATGTGAAATTTGACGATTTTTGCTATTATTTCAGCCCTTAAAGGTGTACAGAAAAGAAAACTGAAGTTTAGCCCACTCTGGGTCATAAAATAAATGTAAAAACTCATCTAACAGACGTTGTAGGCCAAACTTTGTGCAAAATTCTATTTTTGAGTAAATCCGGGATGAAAGTGTTGTATTTTTTTTTCGCATTGGACAATGCAGGCGCTCGGATTATACGTCAGCCTGCTCACGATTCAAAACCCACTGATATTGGATCTGTCGTCTGTCATTCAAACGTCTGAAACACGCACACACACACGGAGCTCGGACTCGCCCCAAGCTTTGAATATCCCGCCCGCTCGGTAACGACCAATCAAATCCGCGCTCCTCACTCGGGTAAAGTCGTGTTGCAGCTCGGCACAACTCGGCGCGACAGACGGGACAAACGGCCATTTCTGTACAGCTTTAAACACCACTACTTTGAGCTGGGAAGCTGAACTCTTAGATTTTAGTCCAGAGCTTGGAGCAGACTGACGGTGCCAAATATCAGAGCTGTGCTCCACTCAGAAGTGTCCAAAATGGCCAAAAAGCAGTGTTCATTTCTAATCCCTCATTATGTACGAGACTAAATTCAACAGATATTCTTTAATAACTTCCACACACTTTGAGCTGGAAGCCTGAAAGTTTCAGGGTTTTATCAGGGGCCTAGGGCCATCCATGAGCTGCAATTTCAGACGAATCCCACATTCAGAAGGGGTCAAAGGTCAAGGTTTAATGTGAAATTTGACGATTTTTGCTATTATTTCAGGCCTAAAACACCAATACTTTGAGCTGGGAAGCTGAACTCTTAGATTTTAGTCCAGAGCTTGGAGCAGATTGACGGTGCCAAATATCAGAGCTGTGCTCCACTCAGAAGTGTCCAAAATGGCCAAAAAGCAGTGTTCATTTCTAATCCCTCATTATGTACGAGACTAAATTTAACAGATATTCTTTAATAACTTCCACACGCTTTGAGCTGGAAGCCTGAAAGTTTCAGGGTTTTATCAGGGGCCTAGGGCCATCCATGAGCTGCAATTTCAGACGAATCCCACACTCAGAAGGGGTCAAAGGTCAAGGTTTAATGTGAAATTTGACGATTTTTGCTATTATTTCAGCCCTTAAACACCAATACTTTGAGCTGGGAAGCTGAACTCTTAGATTTTAGTCCAGAGCTTGGAGCAGATTGACGGTGCCAAATATCAGAGCTGTGCTCCACTCAGAAGTGTCCAAAATGCCCAAAAAGCAGTGTTCATTTCTAATCCCTCATTGTGTACGAGACTAAATTCAAGAGATATTCTTTAATAACTTCCACATGCTTTGAGCTGGAAGCCTGAAAGTTTCAGGGTTTTATCAGGGGCCTAGGGCCATCCATGAGCTGCAATTTCAGATGAATCCCACATTCAGAAGGGGTCAAAGGTCAAGGTTTAATGTGAAATTTGACGATTTTTGCTATTATTTCAGGCCTAAAACACCAATACTTTGAGCTGGGAAGCTGAACTCCTAGATTTTAGTCCAGAGCTTGGAGCAGATTGACGGTGCCAAATATCAGAGCTGTGCTCCACTCAGAAGTTTCCAAAATGCCCAAAAAGCAGTGTTCATTTCTAATCCCTCATTGTGTACGAGACTAAATTCAACAGATATTCTTTAATAACTTCCACATGCTTTGAGCTGGAAGCCTGAAAGTTTCAGGGTTTTATCAGGGGCCTAGGGCCATCCATGAGCTGCAATTTCAGTCCAATCCCACATTCAGAAGGGGTCAAAGGTCAAGGTTTAATGTGAAATTTGACGATTTTTGCTATTATTTCAGCCCTTAAACACCAATACTTTAAGCTGGGAAGCTGAACTCTTAGATTTTAGTCCAGAGTTTGGAGCAGACTGACGGTGCCAAATATCAGAGTTGTGCTCCACTCAGAAGTGTCCAAAATGGCCAAAAAGCAGTATTCATTTCTAATCCCTCATTGTGTACGAGACTAAATTCAACAGATATTCTTTAATAACTTCCACATGCTTTGAGCTGGAAGCCTGAAAGTTTCAGGGTTTTATCAGGGGCCTAGGGCCATCCATGAGGTGCAATTTCAGACCAATCCCACATTCAGAAGGGGTCAAAGGTCAAGATTTAATGTGAAATTTGACGATTTTTGCTATTATTTCAGGCCTAAAACACCAATACTTTGAGCTGGGAAGCTGAACTCTTAGATTTTAGTCCAGAGTTTGGAGCAGATTGACGGTGCCAAATATCAGAGCTGTGCTCCACTCAGAAGTGTCCAAAATGGCCAAAAAGCAGTGTTCATTTCTAATCCCTCATTATGTACGAGACTAAATTCAACAGATATTCTTTAATAACTTCCACACGCTTTGAGCTGGAAGCCTGAAAGTTTCAGGGTTTTATCAGGGGCCTAGGGCCATCCATGAGCTGCAATTTCAGACGAATCCCACATTCAGAAGGGGTCAAAGGTCAAGATTTAATGTGAAATTTGACGATTTTTGCTATTATTTCAGGCCTAAAACACCAATACTTTGAGCTGGGAAGCTGAACTCTTAGATTTTAGTCCAGAGTTTGGAGCAGATTGACGGTGCCAAATATCAGAGCTGTGCTCCACTCAGAAGTGTCCAAAATGCCCAAAAAGCAGTGTTCATTTCTAATCCCTCATTGTGTACGAGACTAAATTCAACAGATATTCTTTAATAACTTCCACATGCTTTGAGCTGGAAGCCTGAATGTTTCAGGGATTTATCAGGGGCCTAGGGCCATCCATGAGCTGCAATTTCAGACCAATCCCACATTCAGAAGGGTCAAAGGTCAAGGTTTAATGTGAAATTTGACGATTTTTGCTATTATTTCAGCCCTTAAAGGTGTACAGAAAAGAAAACTGAAGTTTAGCCCACTCTGGGTCATAAAATAAATGTAAAAACTCATCTAACAGACGTTGTAGGCCAAACTTTGTGCAAAATTCTATTTTTGAGTAAATCCGGGATGAAAGTGTTGTATTTTTTTTTCGCATTGGACAATGCAGGCGCTCGGATTATACGTCAGCCTGCTCACGATTCAAAACCCACTGATATTGGATCTGTCGTCTGTCATTCAAACGTCTGAAACACGCACACACACACGGAGCTCGGACTCGCCCCAAGCTTTGAATATCCCGCCCGCTCGGTAACGACCAATCAAATCCGCGCTCCTCACTCGGGTAAAGTCGTGTTGCAGCTCGGCACAACTCGGCGCGACAGACGGGACAAACGGCCATTTCTGTACAGCTTTAAACACCACTACTTTGAGCTGGGAAGCTGAACTCTTAGATTTTAGTCCAGAGCTTGGAGCAGACTGACGGTGCCAAATATCAGAGCTGTGCTCCACTCAGAAGTGTCCAAAATGGCCAAAAAGCAGTGTTCATTTCTAATCCCTCATTATGTACGAGACTAAATTCAACAGATATTCTTTAATAACTTCCACACACTTTGAGCTGGAAGCCTGAAAGTTTCAGGGTTTTATCAGGGGCCTAGGGCCATCCATGAGCTGCAATTTCAGACGAATCCCACATTCAGAAGGGGTCAAAGGTCAAGGTTTAATGTGAAATTTGACGATTTTTGCTATTATTTCAGGCCTAAAACACCAATACTTTGAGCTGGGAAGCTGAACTCTTAGATTTTAGTCCAGAGCTTGGAGCAGATTGACGGTGCCAAATATCAGAGCTGTGCTCCACTCAGAAGTGTCCAAAATGGCCAAAAAGCAGTGTTCATTTCTAATCCCTCATTATGTACGAGACTAAATTTAACAGATATTCTTTAATAACTTCCACACGCTTTGAGCTGGAAGCCTGAAAGTTTCAGGGTTTTATCAGGGGCCTAGGGCCATCCATGAGCTGCAATTTCAGACGAATCCCACACTCAGAAGGGGTCAAAGGTCAAGGTTTAATGTGAAATTTGACGATTTTTGCTATTATTTCAGCCCTTAAACACCAATACTTTGAGCTGGGAAGCTGAACTCTTAGATTTTAGTCCAGAGCTTGGAGCAGATTGACGGTGCCAAATATCAGAGCTGTGCTCCACTCAGAAGTGTCCAAAATGCCCAAAAAGCAGTGTTCATTTCTAATCCCACATTATGTACGAGACTAAATTCAACAGATATTCTTTAATAACTTCCACATGCTTTGAGCTGGAAGCCTGAAGGTTTCAGGGTTTTATCAGGGGCCTAGGGCCATCCATGAGCTGCAATTTCAGACCAATCCCACATTCAGAAGGGTCAAAGGTCAAGGTTTAATGTGAAATTTGATGATTGTTGGTATTATTTCAGGCCTAAAACACCAATACTTTGAGCTGGGAAGCTGAACTCTTAGATTTTAGTCCAGAGTTTGGAGCAGATTGACGGTGCCAAATATCAGAGCTGTGCTCCACTCAGAAGTGTCCAAAATGGCCAAAGAGCAGTGTTCATTTCTAATCCCTCATTGTGTACGAGACTAAATTCAACAGATATTCTTTAATAACTTCCACATGCTTTGAGCTGGAAGCCTGAAAGTTTCAGGGTTTTATCAGGGGCCTAGGGCCATCCATGAGCTGCAATTTCAGACGAATCCCACATTCAGAAGGGGTCAAAGGTCAAGGTTTAATGTGAAATTTGACGATTTTTGCTATTATTTCAGCCCTTAAACACCAATACTTTGAGCTGGGAAGCTGAACTCTTAGATTTTAGTCCAGAGCTTGGAGCAGATTGACGGTGCCAAATATCAGAGCTGTGCTCCACTCAGAAGTGTCCAAAATGCCCAAAAAGCAGTGTTCATTTCTAATCCCACATTATGTACGAGACTAAATTCAACAGATATTCTTTAATAACTTCCACATGCTTTGAGCTGGAAGCCTGAAGGTTTCAGGGTTTTATCAGGGGCCTAGGGCCATCCATGAGCTGCAATTTCAGACCAATCCCACATTCAGAAGGGTCAAAGGTCAAGGTTTAATGTGAAATTTGACGATTTTTGCTATTATTTCAGCCCTTAAACACCAATACTTTGAGCTGGGAAGCTGAACTCTTAGATTTTAGTCCAGATCTTGGAGCAGATTGACGGTGCCAAATATCAGAGCTGTGCTCCACTCAGAAGTGTCCAAAATGGCCAAAAAGCAGTGTTCATTTCTAATCCCTCATTATGTACGAGACTAAATTCAACAGATATTCTTTAATAACTTCCACACGCTTTGAGCTGGAAGCCTGAAAGTTTCAGGGTTTTATCAGGGGCCTAGGGCCATCCATGAGCTGCAATTTCAGACGAATCCCACATTCAGAAGGGGTCAAAGGTCAAGGTTTAATGTGAAATTTGACGATTTTTGGTATTATTTCAGGCCTAAAACACCAATACTTTGAGCTGGGAAGCTGAACTCTTAGATTTTAGTCCAGAGTTTGGAGCAGATTGACGGTGCCAAATATCAGAGCTGTGCTCCACTCAGAAGTGTCCAAAATGGCCAAAAAGCAGTGTTCATTTCTAATCCCTCATTGTGTACGAGACTAAATTCAACAGATATTCTTTAATAACTTCCACATGCTTTGAGCTGGAAGCCTGAAAGTTTCAGGGTTTTATCAGGGGCCTAGGGCCATCCATGAGCTGCAATTTCAGACGAATCCCACATTCAGAAGGGGTCAAAGGTCAAGGTTTAATGTGAAATTTGACGATTTTTGCTATTATTTCAGGCCTAAAACACCAATACTTTGAGCTGGGAAGCTGAACTCCTAGATTTTAGTCCAGAGCTTGGAGCAGATTGACGGTGCCAAATATCAGAGCTGTGCTCCACTCAGAAGTTTCCAAAATGCCCAAAAAGCAGTGTTCATTTCTAATCCCTCATTGTGTACGAGACTAAATTCAACAGATATTCTTTAATAACTTCCACATGCTTTGAGCTGGAAGCCTGAAAGTTTCAGGGTTTTATCAGGGGCCTAGGGCCATCCATGAGCTGCAATTTCAGACCAATCCCACATTCAGAAGGGGTCAAAGGTCAAGGTTTAATGTGAAATTTGACGATTTTTGCTATTATTTCAGGCCTAAAACACCAATACTTTGAGCTGGGAAGCTGAACTCTTAGATTTTAGTCCAGAGTTTGGAGCAGATTGACGGTGCCAAATATCAGAGCTGTGCTCCACTCAGAAGTGTCCAAAATGGCCAAAAAGCAGTGTTCATTTCTAATCCCTCATTATGTACGAGACTAAATTCAACAGATATTCTTTAATAACTTCCACACGCTTTGAGCTGGAAGCCTGAAAGTTTCAGGGTTTTATCAGGGGCCTAGGGCCATCCATGAGCTGCAATTTCAGACGAATCCCACATTCAGAAGGGGTCAAAGGTCAAGGTTTAATGTGAAATTTGACGATTTTTGGTATTATTTCAGGCCTAAAACACCAATACTTTGAGCTGGGAAGCTGAACTCTTAGATTTTAGTCCAGAGTTTGGAGCAGATTGACGGTGCCAAATATCAGAGCTGTGCTCCACTCAGAAGTGTCCAAAATGGCCAAAAAGCAGTGTTCATTTCTAATCCCTCATTGTGTACGAGACTAAATTCAACAGATATTCTTTAATAACTTCCACATGCTTTGAGCTGGAAGCCTGAAAGTTTCAGGGTTTTATCAGGGGCCTAGGGCCATCCATGAGCTGCAATTTCAGATGAATCCCACATTCAGAAGGGGTCAAAGGTCAAGGTTTAATGTGAAATTTGACGATTTTTGCTATTATTTCAGGCCTAAAACACCAATACTTTGAGCTGGGAAGCTGAACTCCTAGATTTTAGTCCAGAGCTTGGAGCAGATTGACGGTGCCAAATATCAGAGCTGTGCTCCACTCAGAAGTTTCCAAAATGCCCAAAAAGCAGTGTTCATTTCTAATCCCTCATTGTGTACGAGACTAAATTCAACAGATATTCTTTAATAACTTCCACATGCTTTGAGCTGGAAGCCTGAAAGTTTCAGGGTTTTATCAGGGGCCTAGGGCCATCCATGAGCTGCAATTTCAGTCCAATCCCACATTCAGAAGGGGTCAAAGGTCAAGGTTTAATGTGAAATTTGACGATTTTTGCTATTATTTCAGCCCTTAAACACCAATACTTTAAGCTGGGAAGCTGAACTCTTAGATTTTAGTCCAGAGTTTGGAGCAGACTGACGGTGCCAAATATCAGAGTTGTGCTCCACTCAGAAGTGTCCAAAATGGCCAAAAAGCAGTATTCATTTCTAATCCCTCATTGTGTACGAGACTAAATTCAACAGATATTCTTTAATAACTTCCACATGCTTTGAGCTGGAAGCCTGAAAGTTTCAGGGTTTTATCAGGGGCCTAGGGCCATCCATGAGCTGCAATTTCAGACCAATCCCACATTCAGAAGGGGTCAAAGGTCAAGGTTTAATGTGAAATTTGACGATTTTTGCTATTATTTCAGGCCTAAAACACCAATACTTTGAGCTGGGAAGCTGAACTCTTAGATTTTAGTCCAGAGTTTGGAGCAGATTGACGGTGCCAAATATCAGAGCTGTGCTCCACTCAGAAGTGTCCAAAATGCCCAAAAAGCAGTGTTCATTTCTAATCCCTCATTGTGTACGAGACTAAATTCAACAGATATTCTTTAATAACTTCCACATGCTTTGAGCTGGAAGCCTGAAAGTTTCAGGGTTTTATCAGGGGCCTAGGGCCATCCATGAGCTGCAATTTCAGACGAATCCCACATTCAGAAGGGGTCAAAGGTCAAGGTTTAATGTGAAATTTGACGATTTTTGGTATTATTTCAGGCCTAAAACACCAATACTTTGAGCTGGGAAGCTGAACTCTTAGATTTTAGTCCAGAGTTTGGAGCAGATTGACGGTGCCAAATATCAGAGCTGTGCTCCACTCAGAAGTGTCCAAAATGGCCAAAAAGCAGTGTTCATTTCTAATCCCTCATTGTGTACGAGACTAAATTCAACAGATATTCTTTAATAACTTCCACATGCTTTGAGCTGGAAGCCTGAAAGTTTCAGGGTTTTATCAGGGGCCTAGGGCCATCCATGAGCTGCAATTTCAGATGAATCCCACATTCAGAAGGGGTCAAAGGTCAAGGTTTAATGTGAAATTTGACGATTTTTGCTATTATTTCAGGCCTAAAACACCAATACTTTGAGCTGGGAAGCTGAACTCCTAGATTTTAGTCCAGAGCTTGGAGCAGATTGACGGTGCCAAATATCAGAGCTGTGCTCCACTCAGAAGTTTCCAAAATGCCCAAAAAGCAGTGTTCATTTCTAATCCCTCATTGTGTACGAGACTAAATTCAACAGATATTCTTTAATAACTTCCACATGCTTTGAGCTGGAAGCCTGAAAGTTTCAGGGTTTTATCAGGGGCCTAGGGCCATCCATGAGCTGCAATTTCAGTCCAATCCCACATTCAGAAGGGGTCAAAGGTCAAGGTTTAATGTGAAATTTGACGATTTTTGCTATTATTTCAGCCCTTAAACACCAATACTTTAAGCTGGGAAGCTGAACTCTTAGATTTTAGTCCAGAGTTTGGAGCAGACTGACGGTGCCAAATATCAGAGTTGTGCTCCACTCAGAAGTGTCCAAAATGGCCAAAAAGCAGTATTCATTTCTAATCCCTCATTGTGTACGAGACTAAATTCAACAGATATTCTTTAATAACTTCCACATGCTTTGAGCTGGAAGCCTGAAAGTTTCAGGGTTTTATCAGGGGCCTAGGGCCATCCATGAGCTGCAATTTCAGACCAATCCCACATTCAGAAGGGGTCAAAGGTCAAGGTTTAATGTGAAATTTGACGATTTTTGCTATTATTTCAGGCCTAAAACACCAATACTTTGAGCTGGGAAGCTGAACTCTTAGATTTTAGTCCAGAGTTTGGAGCAGATTGACGGTGCCAAATATCAGAGCTGTGCTCCACTCAGAAGTGTCCAAAATGCCCAAAAAGCAGTGTTCATTTCTAATCCCTCATTGTGTACGAGACTAAATTCAACAGATATTCTTTAATAACTTCCACATGCTTTGAGCTGGAAGCCTGAAAGTTTCAGGGTTTTATCAGGGGCCTAGGGCCATCCATGAGCTGCAATTTCAGACCAATCCCACATTCAGAAGGGGTCAAAGGTCAAGGTTTAATGTGAAATTTGACGATTTTTGCTATTATTTCAGCCCTTAAACACCAATACTTTGAGCTGGGAAGCTGAACTCTTAGATTTTAGTCCAGAGTTTGGAGCAGATTGACGGTGCCAAATATCAGAGCTCTGCTCCACTCGGAAGTGTCCAAAATGGCCATGGTAATTTTCAAAGGTCACAGGGGTCAAACATCAAAGTGAATCCTAACAAAACACACACGCTTTAAGTAATCATCATGAAATTTGGTTAAATGTTATATCAGAGAGTCCTCTATCATAATATTGTATTCCCGTTGTGCTGGGGGCCACGGGGGGCCCCTGGGGGCCACATGGCTTTCCCATGCTCCCACAGAGTTGGGTGTCGGGGTAGTGCATAAGGGCCTCAGAATGAGTCCACAGGCCAAGTTTCAAGTGATTCAGTTGGTTTCTATGGAAACAGCGGCCTCCAGGAAACAGAGGAATGCGGCTCTTTAAAGCCCCGCCTCTCGAAAAGTAATGGCTCGATCAGGGCCGAACACATGTCGACGCGCTCGTCTTGGGCTCCCAAACCACTGATAAATTCAGAACTGTACGATTTTTGGAAATATATTTTGTCCATTTTGGCTTTGGCTACACTCACTAGTACAATGTTTCAAGTCCGCAGCAAGCATGCAGTCCTGTAAATGTTGTAATTATAACATTTAAATTTAGCCGAATATATATAAAAAGCCACCATAAGGATTTAAACCCTGTTCATCAAAACACCGCATACGAGGGGTTTGCATTCAAATTAACAGAGGACCCACTTCGTCAGAATCCGAAGATGATGGATTTGCATTCAGGTCTATGGACGTCCCTTTTTGTCACCAGACGACATGAAGGGTACCCCCTGGACGTCATGTCATTGACGCCAGGGGGCACTGACCAAGCATCAAGCGCCTGACGAAAAGGGGTGAGACTGTGTTGACTGTATAGTGCAGTGGTCATCAACTGGCGGCCCGCGGGCCAAATCCGGCCCACCGGACCTTCCAATCCGGCCCACGACTGAGTTCTGATAGTTTACAAGTATTATATTTCTCGGGCTCTGTGCACCTGTAAGTCAATGCACTGGGACATGCACACTCTCAACCCAAAAACGATTTGGTAGCGGCGCATGGTTGATACCACTCAGTTGTTTTTTTTCTGTACGTCCGCGGCACACAGCTGCGCGGACCTGCTTCTCTTCGGTGTTATGTCCCGGTTCCCCCTCGGCCTGTGTCTCTCCTACTGTTTCCCACTGAGCTCTGTCGTATGTGGAAAAACATTGCCTCCGAGATGTAGAATATGTAGAAGAGAAACAAGCATTTCAGGACAACTGACTTGTATCAATCAGAACCGACTGACGAACTGACCAACTGTCAGCCTCCTTTCATATTGTAGTTGTAACCGCTGCTCGGCCACAGACACATGAACCCGTGAATTCAAACCCGCTTCCCCTCCACCCCCGGTCGGCCTGCCGCTGAAAGCCCACTAGGATTCAGAGAAGCACAGTACAGAAGCACTGAATGTTTTACTGTCCTTATTACTGGACTGGAGCCGCATCGAGTCTCCCTGATCCTCAGCTGCTGCAGCCTGTCTGACCGGGGTGCTCTACACGCTACACACCGCTGCCCTGCGGAGCTAACACCATCCTCATCCTCTCCCCGACAGCAGCCTGAGCGGGTCTCTGCACTTTGGTGCCGCGGAACTCCAGGCCCCGGTCTTTCTGCTCCTCTTCCCCAGGCACAGCACCATGTGCCCGGTCACCCAGCGCGAGCAGTCTCCCTGTAGCATGAGGCTGTGCTAATGGCTGCTAATAGCGGCGTTGCCTGTACCAGCGGTCGCCGCCATGGTCCCCGGCAACGAGACCGCGGTGGCGACGACGGCAACTGGCACCGCTTCATTACCAGCAGCTGGTGCACAGCGGCGGCATCGGGACTGGCGCCGCCGCTATTAGTACGGTAGGCTAGCGCCGAGCACCGCCGAGCTACACGGAGACTCTTCACACTGGGTGACGCAGGACAGGGTCCTGTGTCCGGGGAAGAGAAGCAGGAAGAGTCCGGACCTGGAGCTCCACGGCGCCATGGTGCAGAGACACCAGGCTGCAGCGGCGGAGGCGAGTTTATGTTGAACAGGTCATCTTTGGTTTTATTGTGGAAGTTGTGACTGTGAATATGACAAATTACTGGCATACAAAGCCGCGTTTGGTGTCTCTGCAGGCAGCAGGCTTGTTGCTCGGCTCTGCTCTCCTGGGGGGCGTGGCGCGGGGAGGCTCCGAGGGGTGGGCCATACGAGCTCGGAGGGGAGGGAGGGGGGGGGGCTTTTTTCAAATTTTCTCATCCTCTTTCAAAATGTAGACCATAGCTTTAACGTGAAGAGGAAGT
>CM064897.1:26805097-26840097 GCA_030347415.2 Decapterus maruadsi
AAATAAAAAATAAAACAGTAGTTTAAAAACTTTGGAGCAACCCTTTAAAAAGCATTTCATAACATTTAGTTTTACATGTGAAAATTAAATAATAAGGATATTCTACTCTATTAGAGCTGCAACCACTAATCGGTTCATCGATTATTAAATTAATCGTCACCTATTCTGATCATGTAATATTTTATCAGTTTGAGTCGTTTTATTAAAAGAATCAAAGCTCCAGATTCTTCAAAGTCAATATTTCTGTTTCTTTGTTCCTTTATGATGATAAACTGAGTCTCTTTGTTTGAGGACGTCGTCTGGTGGTTGTTTTTAACATTTTATTGACCAAACAACTGATTCCATAATGAAATAATCGTTAGTTACAGCCCTATATTATATTATAATATATTATATTATATTATATTATATTCTAATCTAATCATAATAATAAGGATGATAAGTGTAAGAGCTCATTAAAATACGACAGAGAATCACAGCTCTGACTCCTGACAGTCGCCTCCTCATCACATCCCTGTGTCCTGCAGAGGGGGGAGGAGGTGCAGCAGGAGGGGGAGGAGGTGCAGAGGGGGGAGGAGGTGTGAGGGGGGAGGAGGAGGGGGGAGGAGGTGCAGAGGGGGGAGGAGGGGGGAGGAGGTGTGAGGGGGGAGGAGGGGGGAGGAGGTGTGAGGGAGGAGGAGGTGTGTGTGTGTTGGGGGGAGGAGGTGCAGCGGGGGGAGGAGGTGCAGCAGGGGGAGGAGGTGAGGAGTCTGTACAGGTTACATAACGTCACCTCCTGACTGAAGCTCCGCCTCCTCAGTAAAATATTTATCTCCATGTTTCTGTTTCTTTCTCTCTGACGCGTTGGAGTCGTTACGTAACAAGAAGGTTGGAGTCAAACTGAGACTAAACTTCATCCTGAGACACTGAGATGGAAACAGACGGACGGAGACACAGAGACAGAGATACAGATGGACACAGACAGAGAGACACACACAGAGACACAGATGGAGACATAAACAGGTCAACATGAGTGATGCTGAGGAGACGGACTGAGACAAAACTTCATCCTGAGACACAGAGACAGAAACAGACACAGATGGAGACACAGAGACAGAGACATAAACAGGTAAAGATGAGTGATGCTGAGGAGACAGAGACGGAGACGGAGACAGACAGAGGTCAACATGAGTGATGCTGAGGAGACGGAGGGACTGAGACCTGGAGCAGGTGGAAGTATCCCGGTGTGAGTCGTCCCAGCCTGATGATCATCCTGCAGCTGGACCACAACGTCTGCTTCACTTTGTTGTTTATTTGTTTCATTCATTGAAAAAAGGAAATAAAAACAGTTTAATACAAAAACACCAAAGGAGGCAGGAAGACGTTCCTCCTTAGTTCCTCCTAGAAGAACCTTCTACAGGATCAAACACCAGTCCTGTCACGTCTGAGCTCAACCTTTGTTCTGATGTTTCAAAAGTATTAGTTCAATTTGTCTGTTTTTCTAATGATTAAACCTTACTTAGAATCTCTTGTTCCAAAGTACAAGCAGTGATACAGATATTATAACAATAGTTCAATATCACAATGACATGATCAGGAGCCAAGGCTTTAGTGTTAGTTCATCCTGCAGAGGGAGCAGCAAAATAAACATGAAAAACTGATCAAATCAACTGTTTATGAACGAGTTTTGTTGTGAATAAATGTAGTTTGTAGCAGGAGTCGGTGTCAGTGTGGAGCAGATTTAATAAATCAACAGCTGAACTGAACTCTTCCTCACTGGAAACACTGATCATTGACAGGAAGTTAGAGACTCACAGTTCAGGAGCTGGTCCTCGATCAGGTCCAGGTCCTGGTTCCTGGTTCCTGGAGGCTGGATCAGGTCCTGGAGGCTGGATCGGGTAAAGGTTCCTGGTTCCTGGATCAGGTCCTGGTCCTGGTTCCTGGTTCCTGGAGGCTGGATCGGGTCTTAGGGTGGATCAGGTAAAGGTTCCTGGTTCCTGGTCCAGCAGCTGGTTCCTGGTCCAGGTCCTGGTTCCTGGAGGCTGGATCGGGTAAAGGTTCCTGGTCCAGCAGCAGCAGCAGCAGCTCCACAGACCGCCACCATGTGAAGTCTGAATGAACAAACAGCCTGTCGCTCTGAACCCAGTCCTCAGCCCCCCCCCCCCCCACACACAACCCCCCCCCCCCCACACACACACACACAACCCCCCCCCCCCCACACACACACACAACCCCCCCCCCACACACACACACACAGGCTGCTGCAGTGGATGAATGGATGAATGGATGAATGGAGTCATCCTGTCAGAGCTGATCTGCTTCTGTTGCCGCTTCAAGGAACATGTGTGTTAATGCAGAGACTTATGTAACACACACACACACAGACACACACACACACACACACACAGACACACACACAGACACACACACACACACACACACACACACACACACACACACACACACACACACACACACAGACACACACACACACACACACACACACACACACACACACAGACACACAGACACACACACACACACACACACACACACACACACACACACACACACACACACACACACACACACACACACACACACACACACAGAGGAACTAGTTGAGTGACTCCAGTAACGAGACGTCCACAGGAACAAAGACATTAAACTCATCATCAGGTTCACATTAAAGGACCATTCCGTGTGTTCCTAACATTCAGGTCTGACAGAAGGTTTTCAGTTTTTGCTGATCAGAGAAACGACATCATTCGTTATTAATGTTGAATATTTAACTTTATTTACTGTTGATGTTTATTAATTCATTTACTGTAATAAATATAAATATAAGACACAGAGACCAGTGACTCTACTACAGCTGTGTGTGTGTGGGTGTGTGTGTGTGTGTGTGTGTGTGTGTTGTGTTCATATATTAAAGCACTGAGGTGAAAACTATAAATACAACAAACAGCAACTCGTCTGTTACAGATTGAAAGTGATGAAGATGAAGGTGCTGATCAGTGTTTGACGGACACGGTGCTGAAGTACTCGGGGTCTTGTGCTGCTGGTTCCGCCGCGTGTTCGATTCCCGTGGCGGCGGCGGCTCTGATCACGGTCCGTCCCACCGTCACCTTGACACCGGCCGGTCCCTGAGCTCCGGTTCTGTCCACGGCCAGGACGCGACCCAGGAAGTCCTGACGCACATGAACACACCAGCAGTCAGAGTGTGTGTGTGTGTGTGTGTGTACAGTGTGTGTGTGTGTGTGTGTGTGTGTGTGTGTGTGTGTGTGTGTGTGTGTGTGTGTGTGTGTGTGTGTGTGTGTGAGACCTGAGCAGGACGAGCTGCCGTCGCCTCCTGCTTCAGCTGAGACGCTTCACTCTGTTTCTTCCTCTGAGCTCTGACTTCCTGTCACAGAGGAAACACAGCTGAGACGGAGCCAGGGGAGAAACTGACTCATCATAATAATAATAATAATGATGATGATGATGATGATGATGATGATGATGATGATGATGATGATGAATGTATGGAGTGTGAAGCAGTGAGACCTGGAGGACGTGGTGGTCTGAGGTGCGGGACACGTATCCGTCCCAGGACGCTGCAGCGAGCTCCAGCTGCTTCCACTGAGACTTGAGCTGAGCAGAGACACAACCAGGAAGGAACGTCTGGTTAAAGCTTCGTTAAATATCAGACACCAGGGGCGGTGCGTGGCGCAGTGGTTAAGGCAGCCGCCCCATGTATATGCAGACGCAGGCGTCCCCGGTTCGCGTCCCGCATCGGGCAGACCTTTCCTGCATGTCATTCCCCTCTCTCTGCCTCCCCCTTTCCTGTCTATCTCTACTGATCTATCAAATAAAGGCATAAAAAAAACGCCAAAAAAAATCAGAGCTGCGTTTCCTCAGAAAATCAACTCTTTGATTTGCTTCTCAATGAAATTCTCTGTTTCTTTTTCAAGACAAAGTGATTTTGTTGTAACAGCAGCTGATCAGCTGATCAGCACGTCACCGTCTGTCGTCACGGTGACAGTTCTGAGGAAGGCAGAAGAATACGCCGAAACCGTCTGAAAGGTATGAAATCACTTTGTCTTGAAAAAGAAACACATACGGACATTATGAACCTACACAGTATGATCGGCTTCTCCCTTAAAGGGACAGTTCAACATTTATTCAGGTCCTCCTCTCACCAGAACCCCTACAGTCACAGCAGCAGCTTCATCTCCTTCAACTATGGGTGCATGTTGTTTTGAGATGGGCGGAGCAGAGTCGTGAGCTGCTCAGTGAAGGGTCCAGGTCCCCCGTCCCTCATCAAGGCTCTGGTGGACGTGTTGGACCCACCTCTGTGTACATGAGCTGCTCCTGGTCCTGGTCCTGGTTCTGCTGCTGCTGCAGGATCAGCTGCTGCTCCGCCGTCACCTTCCGGGCCGTGTCCTGGCTGATCCGGCTGATGGAGCTCAGAGCCTCCAGGTCGGGACTGACCGGCCTCAGCCCGTCCTCACGCAGCTCCCTGCTGATCTCGGCCCAGACCTCGCCCACCTGCCGCCGCGCCGGCAGAGCAGCAGAACGTCAGAACGTCAGAACGTCACACAACCACTCGGTCACTCAGTCACAGCTTCTGGTTTCTGTTCTCCTACCTTGAAGTCCAGGAACCTCCTGACGATGCTCAGAGTCACGTAGTCTCTGGTGGACAGACCCGGAAGCTGCTGGAAACCTGAGGGAGGACGAGTCCACAGTCTTAATTTATTTAATTTATACAGCACCTTTAAAAACACACACAACAACATGTAAGAGCCAAGTCACATAAAAGCATAAGAGACAGCGCCCAAGGCTGCAACACAAGAAACCAACTAAAATAAATAAAAATAGGGGGTGTACATGATAAAAATAGATAAGATGAGATACAATAAGAAGAGTTCAAACAGAAGGTGTCAAGTAAAACTAAGAGAATCTGAGTAAAACTGTGAGATAAAATAGATGATCATATAAAAGCAAGTCTGTAAGAATCGGTTTTAAGAAGTTAATTAGAGCTGCAACTAACGATTATTTTCATTATCAATTAGTCTGTTGATTATGTGAACAATGAATCCATTAGTTGTTTGGTCAGTAAAACATCATCAGTGTTTGTCGTCCTCTAACGTCTTGTTTTGTCCTCAAACCAGAGACTCAGTTTATCGTCATGAAGGATCAATCAGAGAATCTGCCTGAGTGTTTAGTGTTTTACCCAGTTTGCAGAAGACGGAGTAGATCTTGGAGCGCAGGTTCTCCGACACCTCCAGGACGGCGCCGCTGGCCGCGTGGGCAGGAAGCGACGGGAGCGTGTCCTCCTGCAGGTGGCGGCTGAGGGTCGGCCTGAGGGGGTCTGGACAGTGAGACAGAGTCAGCACAGACGACCTGAGCTCAGTCACCGCCGTGAGGTCGGTGCAGCTTTCACGATTTAAGTTTGGTTTTACTGGGTCGATTTTTCTGGAAAACTTTTTTGACAAATTTTCTTTCTTTATCGAAAATTTTTAAACTTTCACCTTTACGTGGAGTCGACTGGTGAGTCAAACATCTGAGTCCTGTAGGACAGGGGTTCTCACCGTGGGGTCCGGGGCCCCCAGGGGCCTTGAGAGGTTCATGGGTTCACAACTCAAACTTCTAATTTTACCACTTTCTTCTAGATTAAAAAAATTTGTTTTTACCACTTTTTTCTAGAAGTTTTTTTTTTTTTTTTAATTGTACCACTTTTTCTAGATTTCTTTCTTCCTTTCTAGAATATTTTAACTTTTTTTTTTTTTACCATTAAAAAAAAAAAATTATATAGAATAGAATAGAAATTTTATGACTTTTTCTAGAATTAAAAAAAAACTTTTGTTTGAGAAATTTTACCAGTTTCTTCTAGAGAATCTTTAACTTTCTTTTTTCCTTTTTAGAAATCTTACCATTTTTTTCTAGAATTTTTTCCAAAAACCTTTTTGTTGAGAAATTGTACCAGTTTTTTCCTGAAATTTCTCTACAATGTTTCCTAAACTTCCCGCCATCGGCCCTAATTTGAACGTACATTGACTAAAAACGTTCTGGCCACAGACTCTGAAGGGTTCCACTGTTCCCATGAGTTGCTCCTGTGTTTCTGTTCAGTCGATCAATATGAATCAATAATCAATAACATCAGACCTGTGATCTCTCCGTGGCGGCTGCGGCCGACGCCCAGCGTCTCCTCCTCGTCCCTCCACAGCTGCAGCAGGAGGCTCGGCGCCGTCCGTCCCCCGTCCCCCCTCCAGCTCAGCAGGTGAGACACGGTGTTGGAGTTATCACACAGCTCCAGCAGCGTGGACAGCAGCACGCCACGCACACACCTGGGGCACGACTGACACACACACACACACACACACACACTTCACTTTATTTTTTATCCTTTTTATCTACCTACCTATCTATCTTTTTAGGGAAAGTAACTAGTAACTAAGTAACTAAGTAACTAAGTGTGATACTCACAGAGAGGAGGTGCAGCAGGAGGAACACGCCCTCCTTCACCAGGAAGTAATCCTCCGTGGTGTAGCAGCCCACGATGCACGACCTGAACACAGTGTCAGTGTTATAGTGAACTGCTGCTGTGTGTGTGTGTGTGTGTGTGTGTGTGTGTGTGTGTGTGTGTGTGTGTGTGTGTGTGTGTGTGTGTGTGTGTGTGTGCACGGACCAGACACAGTCGACGGTGGAGAGGAGGAGCTTGTTGTGTCCCAGGCCGCTGTAGAAGTGGGCGGAGCCTTTCCTGAGGAAGTGGACGACCATCTCGACGCCCTCCGAGCCAAACAGCTCCTGGAGCAGAAAAACACCACCAGGCAGATTCATTCATTCATTCATTCATTCATTCATTCATTCATTCATTCATTCATACAGATCGTCTCACAGCCAGGAGAGACTCAGGGAGCGTCACGTCACAACCAAACATCTAACACTAAGAACACAAGTGGAACGCATTCACAATAAAAGCTTTGTTTTTCAGAGTTATTTATTTTCTGACTTCAGGAGATTTTAAAATCCTGCGAGAATCTCCCGCCTGTAGGTGACACAAGGACTGATTTCAAAATAAAGGTGCTGCACCTGCTCTGATGTTTCCTGAGTCTCTGAGGTGGAGCTCTGTTACAACAGATCATCTCCTCTCATTATCAACATGAATTTAAAGGGTAAATCCGAAAAATTTGTGGCTTTTCCTTTGAAAATCTACGTCACTTTACAAATCGTAAAACTGAATCTGTTTTGGAAAGTCACCTTTATTTTGAAATCCATCCTTAGACGCTCTGACTGGTGTATAAACATGTAGCACAAAACAATGTTGGGGAGATCGCAACTGTATTTTTTGAAGTGGAGCATTTACACGGCACGGATCTAACAGATCTAACAGATCTAACAGATCTAATAGATCTAATAGATCCATGATGAAGTGGAGGCTTCACCACAGCGGTTAAACTTTACTTGAAGGTGGGAACTTCTGCAGGATTTTTAAATCTTGTTCAGTCCAAAAAAAGGAATTACTCCCAAAAACAAAACTAACTTTTTAGAAAAGTGAATGCAATACGTTTCCATACAATTAGAATAAAGAAAAAAAAGAATAAAAGAGAGAGAAAAAAGTAATAAAATAAAAACTAGATTAAAATAGAGCAGAAAATGTGAGTTTGCAGCATGAAATATTGGACCTAAACCGTTCAGTGAGTTTTAAACCAGCAGCAGAACTTTAGAAACACCAACACACTGATGATGAGAACATGAATCTACAGGAAGTCAACAGGTGGATGACATCACTGCAGCACAGACAGTGATGTCACTGATGAGGTGATGATGTCATCACGTGCTCAGAGTTCAGACCTTCCTGTGCATGTCGGGCTCACACAGCGCCGACAGGACCAGCTGGACGTCCGACTGGATCTCCAGAGTCACTTCATCGTCCTCCACGCCGGGACCCGCCTCCATCTGCATCAGGACGCCTGAGAGAGAGACACACGCACGCACACACACACACGCACACACAATCAAAAACTGTAAACCTCCTCCGACTGTCCTGCACAAAACTGGTTTCTCTGATTTTTGATTTATCAAAAACTGAACCGACAGTGCATCAAAATGTTTGAGTATAAACGCTACTGTAAACATATACCTACCTGCACATTCTTACTAAATACATTTTCAACATTCATGAAAAACATGGACAACATTTTGGAATCATGATGATGATGATGAGGAGGAAAATTTCAGAATTTTATCATAAAAACTGAACTTTTCAGAGTATTTTGTATTTTTGTCTCATGTGAACCATTGGAGTCAATGTAAGAATGACATTTTTAAACATCAGTTATTGAGCTGAGCAGCAGCTTTAATCATTAGTTGAATCCTTGCACCAAGTTGTTAAACCACTTTGACCAACGACAGCAGTAAAATGCTGCTTCAGCATTGACATGATGGATCAGCCAATACTTTCCTGATGATATATTCAGTAATATTCAGTGCAGTACTTGTACCTGTGCAGAGTACTTGTACACTTCTTCCTCCTGTGCTGTTAATTATAAAGAGAATATGATGTTGTGTAGAAGCAGGAGACGTTAAAGACGAAGCTGAACATGAATCCAAGTCAAGACAATATTTTATTATGTTGATGAAAAACAGGAACAAATGTACATTCAGATTTTGTGACGAACTGACATGTTGATACATTTTAGATTAGTTAACATGAACAGATACAAACTTTTACACACGTAATTAAACAAGAATCACTTTTAAACTTTTCATGTTTTCACATTTTATCATCTGGAGAAGAATTGAAAATAAAGATTGATCAATGATCAACTGATCAAATGTTCAGTAATTTATAATTTTTTAACTCATCACATCATAACAATTGTAATGTCAAATGACTCATAAAGATAAAAAGGAGTGACAATATTTCAGTAGTAAAAAGTTAAAGTGTAATAATGAGCAGCAGGAGGACATGGTGCAGTTCAACAGGTTCAATTCACTGACTTTTCCCTTTAAGAAATAAACAACATCTTCTTTCTCTCTAACTGCTCTGCTGCACTGTCACTGACACCTTCACTGGTAACAGCTTCACTGGGAGTTCAGC
Source organism: Decapterus maruadsi (assembly GCA_030347415.2). NCBI lineage: Eukaryota > Metazoa > Chordata > Actinopteri > Carangiformes > Carangidae > Decapterus > Decapterus maruadsi. The sequence continues at coordinate 26,814,162 of CM064897.1, forward strand.
ACCAGTGTTAATGTACGGAAACATCTTCTGAGTGAAAGTGTGTGTGAAGGTGTGTATGTGTGTGTTAGTGTCAGGATCAGAGAAGGACAGTTTTCCTCTGTTGAAGTCCAGATTCACTCTGATCCTCTGGAACTTCTTCTTCTGCTCTGGGAGAAAGGTGGCTGGACCTGATGGTGAATCTGTTCCATATTTACCTTCATTAAACCCTAACATCCATAATCCAGACAGTATCTCGTCTCCCTTCCTCTTCACAGACTCTGTTAACACACCCAGTGCCCACCGTGTACTGTCTCCAACCTGGACATCCCAGCTGTGAGTCCCTGAGTTAAAACCCTCAGAGCCCAGGACAGAGCGACAATAATCAAACCTCTCTGGATTGTCAGGAAGCTGCTGCCTGACACCTCCTTCTCTCCCACTGGTCAGATCTTCAGACAGGATGAGATCTGGATGAGCAGTGTTTGGGTCCAGAACCACAGGACTGTAGGAGACCATGTCCTTCATCTTGTTCCAGATGTTGAAGGTCAGGTTGCCCAGGTGTTTGGCCTGGTCTATCAGAGCTCCTGAGTCCAGCTGTGGATCCTCCAGCAGGGGGCGCTGCTGGACTCTTTCCACTGCAGCCTTGTAGTTGAGCAGGAATGAGACGTCTTCAGCTCTCAGCTGCTCCTCTGTGGCTCTGACTGTGTGTGAAAGAGCTGCTATCTCTCTGCTCAGAGCCTCCATCTTCTCCTTCATCCTCTGACTCTTCTGCTCCTCTTCCTCCCTCAGTGCAGCCATCCTGGCCTCCTCTTCCTCTTCTAGAAACTGCTGAAGCTTCTTAAACTGCTCCTTAATCTGCCTCTCTGTGTGTCGGGCCTGGACCTTAATGTGTTCTGCTGTTTGACCAAACTTCACTTGAACTTCTTCAAAACCCTTTAACTTCTTCTTCAAGGGCTCCAGAGTTTCCTCAAGTTCCTTCTTGAGTTTAGAAGCTGCTTCATCAATGGGTCTGATTTTATGGTTGGTGTGTGTGTCTGAATGCAGACAGACGACACACACTGGCTGCTGATGGTCCAGACAGAAGAGTTTGAGTTTCTCAAAGTGCAGACTGCAGAGAGCCTCTGAAGATCTCTGCTCTCTCTCTAGTAAGAAGCTCTCACACAGATTCTTCAACACCAGGTTACGAGGTGGTTCATCTCTTGAAGATCTTCTCTTACAAACTGGACACAGTGGATCTCGTTTCTCTCTCCACCAGTTTTTCAGACAGTCTTTACAGAAGCTGTGGCTGCAGGTCAGAACAACAGGATCTCTGAAGACCTCCGTACAGACCAGACAGCAGAGATCCTCCTCTAGTCTGGAAGCCATTGAGTCTGTGAGTGGAGCTGAAAACACAGCAGACAGGAAGTAGAGTCAGTCATGGCCAGTGTTGTGCTAGTTACTCAAAAATAGTAACTAGTTACAGTTACTAGTTACTTCATTAAAAAAGTAACTGAGTTAGTAACTCAGTTACTTAAACCAAAAAGTAATGCGTTACTGAAAAAGTAACTTTTCCGTTACTTTAAAAGTTTTTTTTTCTAATGCTCCCATTAAATAAAGGTTATGAATTCCCCTCTAACCCCATGTCAGTTCTGTAGCTACTGATGCTGATGAAAAAACGTGTTCTTATCTGTTAAATGTTATCATCATGTCAGCATGCAGGCTACAGCAGCTTGACCCAACAGAACTGCAAAAAAAATCTTGAGGATAGGCCTACGTCTTATTTTGACCGAGTTACATTCAATAACCGTAATAAATTCACTCCAGCGGTTGTTGTTTTTTTTCCCGATCGATCAGCTGTGTTTACCCAGAGCGGTCGCTCTATGTTTACCGTTTCAGACGTCCGTCTGTCGGACTCCAATACCGCGGCTGCTCGGTGGAGTGAGTGCTGGTGTGTCTCGCTGTGACTCTGGAGCTGTGTCCCTGTTCAGGAGCTGCAGCCTGAACTGACACAGCTTCGGTCTGGGATGCTGCGTTAGCTAACGTTAGCTTAGCTCGCCGTCACGCCCTGCTCTGCTCTGACCCAGTCCTATGGAGCGTGTTTTAGGCTGCGTGTGGGACGCTATAGGGCGGCCACCAAGCGCTTTGTTTTTCACATGTGCTCTGTCCTTTCAATTCAATGAAACTTTATTGATCGCTGAAATGTTATGGGAAGTGTGTGCCGCTGTAAAATCTCACCAAAAGGAACGGAAAGGAACGGAGTAACGCAGCGTTTGGTAACGGGAACGGAGTTACTGATTAAAAAAAACAACGCGTTACGTTTTTAGTTACTGAAAAAAGTAACAGCGTTACTAATAACGCGTTACTACCCAACACTGGTCATGGCTCCCCTCCCTCCTCTACTGACTAGACTGAAGTTTACTGTGACTCTGAGTCCAGGTTTTAGTCCAACTCACCTTCAGTGTGTGGAGTGTCAGCAGGTTGAAGCAGCAGAGTTGAAGTTGTTGGTTTGGTCTGAAGCTGAATCTGATCGTCTCTTCTTCAGTCTGTGTCTCCGGGACTGAAGTGAAAGTGCAGCAGTTTCCTGGTTTGAACCATGTGAGGGGGCGGAGCTTTGAAAAGTGACTGAATGTTGAACAGGTCGGTCCAGGTGAATGTAGAGGAGTTGGTCCAGGCTCGTGCCTCGTATTAAAAAAGGTCTTTTCATGTGTTTTTTAATAAATAAATAAATTATTGTGCATAGGGACGTAATAAAAAAAAGGTTATCTCCCATACACATTTCCTTGTAAAACCGTGTCATGTGGGAGTGAAGACGTATAAACTCATGTAGATTAATAACACAAGCTCTGACAGCTTTGAAACTTGACATAGTCGTCAGAAACTTGCTTTACCTGTTGGAAAAACCTGGGCATGAATAACTTGATGTGTGTAACATGTAGTCTTAGTCTTAGTTGTTCAGGTTTTAGCAGAAAGCCTCTGTCAGACCTCTGAAGATAAACTTGTTCCCTTTTAGTTGCATCCATCCCATAATGTTCCCACCAGTCCTCATCATCATCTCTATTGTGGTTTTTATTTAGCTCTTTTTAGTAAAATAGTCATTTTATTTCAGTTTACTAGATTATTGTTTCACTGCTGGTTTTAGTTTCAGTGATCTATAATAACCCTGATGATGACATCACTCACCCAGCAGCTGGTTGATGGCGCCCTGGTCACACAGATCCTGCTTCACTGACTCGTCACCTGATGATGTCACAGACCTCAGGACTCGAACACAGAGTCTCATCGGAGCCTTTTTGCTGCCGCGACCTCCAACGCCGTGGAAACTGTGACCGTGACCAAAGTACGAGTCTGAAACAGAAGAAGAGACACAGCTGAGGACAAAGGTCAAACACCTGAACCTGAACTACAAGTTTAAAGCTGAGAGGTCGAAGATGAAAATCAGATCAGACGCCGGTCTAAACAGAAAATAAAAAATTAAGTGCATGAAGCTTCAAAGTTAAAAATATATGAACGAATGAATGCTGATTTAATATCTGATGAGATGTGTGACTGTCACAGATTAGATTAGATTATACTAGATTACACTAGACTAGAGACTAGAGCTTGGAGTAGAGCCGCTGCTCCAGCTGAGGTTCGTCTGTATCGGATGACTGGACGCCTTCCTGGGGGGTTGTATCGAGCATTTCCCCGAAGAAGACCCAGGACACGCTGGAGTAACTATGTCACTCGGCTGGCCTGGGAACGCTTTGGGATCCTCCCGGAAGAGCTAGAGGAAGTGTCTGGGGAGAGGGAAGTTTGGGTTTCCCTGCTCCGACTGCTGCCCCCGCAACGCAGACCCAGATAAGCTGAAGATGATGGATGGATGGATGGATGGATTATACTAGACTAGACATGTTGATGACAGTGCCTAAAGTTTGACCTTTGACCTCACCGTGGCCCGTGCACCAGTCCAGCAGCAGCAGCAGGCGGGCGTTGCCCTGACAGGACATGAACTGGTCCAGCAGCAGAGGAGCCACGGTGCTGAGGGAGGCCAGCGCCTGCAGCTGCAGCTCCTCCTGCTGGACCGCCGACCAGAACCGCCGCCCCGCCCCGGCTCCAGAGCGCCGCGGCCCGGAGGAGGAGACGGGCGGCTTCAGCAGCGTCAGCAGAGACAACATCACATGATGTTCTCTGTAGAGCTGAGGAGGAGAGAGAGTTAGATTATTAGAGTCTCAACCAGACCGGACTCCGGACTCCGGACTCCGGCCTATACACAGTCTGTGGGCGGAGCAACGTGGTTATTTAGAGGAAGTTGAATGGGTGAGTGGGAGAGTGATGAACCTGCAGAGCAGCGTCGTCCTGGGACATCAGCACCAACAGGTTGAGCAGCAGCTTCTTCATCCTCAGGTCCTCGCTGCTGTAGCTCAGCTGCAGGTCACGAACCACGGAGCTCTGAGTTTTCACTGAGACACAAACACACAAACGTTTTAGAAAGAAAAAGATTTAATCAACAAAACAAAGTGGAGTAAATGGATGTTATTATCTGACTCACACTCTGGAAACGTGGCCAAACTCACGAGCTCTTTGGCAAATAAACTCTCCTGAGAATCAGACACATGACATCACACTGATGACGGACACATGATGACATCATACATTAATGATGAGATGATGTCGGCGCTTCACTCACTATGAGCAGAGAGTTGGGATTCTCAGCGATGAGCGTGGTGATGACGAGCAGGTCGTTCCTGAGCTGCAGCTCCGAGAGTCTGGACCCGTTGGTCAGCAGCTGGAGAAACGACTCCTTCAGAGACCTGAGGTCCAAAACAACCGGGAGGAGAACACAACGTCAGGACCAGAGACCAGAGACCAGAGACCAGAGACCAGAGACCAGAGACCAGAGACCAGAGACCAGAGACCAGAGGACCAGAGACCAGAGACCAGAGAACAGAGACCAGAGGATCAGAGAGGATCTACATGAAACTGCTCCAGCTCTGAGTTATAAAGACTCATGGTCTTGGACATTTTAAATGTTTTATGGTATTTTGTATCATGCAGATGACTTTGCTTTTTAAAATGTGTAAACTGTGTTTCTGTATCTGTGCTGTCTATTTGAGTATCAGGTCTTCCCTTGTATTTTAGGTTGACCTGCACATTCACCACGCTATGAGATAATAACACAACGTTACCACACAGAGTTGTTTTAGAGGTAAACACAGAGACTGGTGATGAACAACTGTCCCTGAAGGCAACGTGCATCAGAGGTTTTACATGAATTTCCCTCTAAAACAACTCTGTGTGGTAACGTTGTGTTATTATCTCATAGCGTGGTGAATGTGCAGGTCACAACTTGTCCACCAGAGCGTTGTGGAGTTGTTGGATTGTGTATTTGATGAGTTTGATGAGGGAAACCAAGAAATCCCATGAGCCTCCATAGCGTAGCTCTGAGCAGCTCACGGCTCTGCTCCGCCGTTCTAAAAATAGCTTGCACCGACAATTAAAGGTAACGACCCCACTGCTATGACTAAAGGGGTTATGGTGATGGGCCAGTTTGACTAAATGTTGAACTATCCCTTTAAACCAGTAGAGAACCAGTAGAGGAGGCTCGTACACCACACAGTCCATGGAGCTGAGCTGGGCCGTGACCTCCTCCTTGCTGCCTCTCTCCAGGAGGTTCCACAGGATCTCAGAGGAGCAGAACAGAACGTGTCCTGACGGGTCGGCCTCGTTCATGTGCAGACACACGCTCTCGGCTCCGCGGGCGTTCAGCATCAGAGCACAGTTCAGGTCTGCCGTCGTCAAAGAGAAAAACACAATTACACATAAATAGATGATTGATGAAGTGATTAAGAGTAAAATCAGCCCATTGACCTGCTGACTTTGACTGGAGGGCTCTTCAGATTCTGATTGTTGATGTTAATGAGGTGAGTTAAGCTCTCGAGTGCTGCGTCTAATGAAAGAGGTTACCTGTCCACCTGACAGCTCTGACAGACGGAGGGAGGGAGGGTCATAGTGAAGCAGGGACTGACCTGAGGAGCCTGACAGCAGCTGCAGCGTCTGCAGCAGCGCCAGCCTGACGGACGGCTGCTCCTCCACAGCAGCCAGAGACAGGAGCAGCGTCTGGGCCACGTCGCTGAGCTCCAGCAGCTGCAGCCTGTAGCCTGGAGACGTGGGCTGCAGCCCTGACACAACACACACACACACATACTATAGATTATAACTCTGTCGGCGCTGACAGGAGTGTGTGGACGGGACACCGACACTGAGAAATGAAGAGAGAGATTCAACACAACATGAACTCATGTGTAAACAAACACAGGTTTGGTTTGAGTGAAGATGATTTCATCACATCAGAGTTTAATCTGCTCAGAAACTAACAAGCCCCAGCTGATGCTAATGAGCTATTGTGAATAATAAACAAGAAAGAAAGAAAACAAGAAAAAAGATAGAAAGTGAGAAAGAATAAATTCTATAAAAGTAAAGAAAAGCCAGAAGAGAAGCACCAACATGCCACAGACAGCCAATCAGAGCCTCACTCAGTGAAAGTCTAGAGAATCTGTGAGAGTGGAGGTTCGGCGCCGTCGGCCCCGTGCTGAGCGCCGTGCTGAGCGTGCTGAGTGCCGTACCGTCAGGTCCAGAGTCTGGAGACACGGAGCTGAAGAACGACTGGACCAAGTCCACGAGCTGCTGCCTGACCTCGGACTGACACACTCTCATCAGACAACCTGACACACACACACACACATCGGTGACACACGTCAGACATGAACACTGCACGTTAATTTAATGTTCTCAGATCAACGTGTATTCATCCGCAGGTGAAAATAGTCCTCTAGACCCAGTGGTGGGGTTTAAATGTTCAGACAGTCAACAACCAGGTTCCCACTCTTTTCTTGAAATCATTTTCCAGGACATTTCTCTCTCTCTAGAAGTGTTCTTTCAACAGTTGGACTTCAGAGTTCAGACATGGTTGTTTTTATGTTTATTCCTCTCTCACGCCCAGAAGTCTCAGTTAGTCTGTGGCTCTAATTTATCGAAATAATCTCTTACATGCATAGAAATTTTGACACATTTATCATAAAACAACACAAACATGTTGTTTTTGTTTTTAAACCACCCTGCAGGAGAGAAAACCAACTCAGAGTCTTTACTTTTCTCACTAGACACTTCTTTTGAAATTAAATCCTTTGCGGGGTCTGAAAAAGTAAAAAAAAAAAAAAAAAAGTCAAAGTCAGATCTGTGGAAGCTGAGATCACAATTTGATAAATAATTTTCGAGGACAACTCAAACTTTTCCAGGACATTTGAACTTTTTTCCTCATTTTCCATGTGTTTTCCAGGACGTGTGGGAACCCTTATAAAATATGTGTGATACTCCTCAGTTCCTCCTTAAAGAACTGATGTGAGTTCGTACCGAGGTGAGACAGGAAGTCGATGGCGTCCTGGGCGTACGTCGCCTCATCGGATGTTTTCTCCTTGAGGAAGGGAAGCCTGAGAAGAAAGAGGAAAACAACTCTGAGATGATTCACAACACAACAACAACAACAACTAGTTTCCTTGTGGGACTGAAGTGTGTTTCAGTTCCTCACCTACAGATCTGCAGCGCCTCGGTCAGGACGGGAACGTACTCCGGATGCTCCGTCACCTTCTCCGCACAGAGGTTGAGTATTTTGGAGACGGCCGTCAGCTCCTTCAGCAGCTTTTACGTCACAGAGTTAAAGAGGTTTAACATGAAGTGTTCACAGAGAGAACTCCCAGAGGAGGAGGAAGAGGAGGAAGAGGAGGAGGAGGAGGAGGAGGAGGAGGAGGAGGAGGAAGACGAGGTGATAACTGAGGTTATTTCTGAACAGAGAAACGCTGACGGACTCAGAGACGAGCTGGTAAATTGGAGCCTGGGGAGATTCAGGTTGAAACATCAGAGCACCAGGGAAATGATGATGCTGCACTTTGAGTTATTGGAGGGAGGTGTGTGTGTGTGTGTGTGTGTGTGTGTGTGTGTGTGTGTGTGTGTGTGTGTGTGTGTGTGTGTGTGTGTGTGTGTGTGTGTGTGTGTGTTATCAAACTATGCGTCGTCAGAGCATTATATGGGAAACAAAGGATACAAATCCAACATGGCTTCTCTTCAGCAGCTTCTTCAGGACAAACAGGTGTCTCTCCTTCAGGTTCGCCTTAAGGAACAACAACAACAACAACAACAACAACAACAACAACACTATGATGATCAGTATGATGATCAGTCCTGATGATGATGACAAAACTCACACAAACAGCACAACCAATCAATGCAGAATATGAGCCTGAAAAGAAGCACTCACAGATGATACGATTCACAACGACAGAAAAAAAGGATCCTCCAACAGAGCCGGATGAACACATTAAAACACATTAAATTCATCCGAAACTGAGCTCCAAAAAGGACAGCAGTGTGCTCACAAAGAACTCTGACAATGGGACAAATACATGTTGAGCACTTTGGTGTTGTTGGAACAACCATGTGGGTTCGGTTCCGAAAACTGACTCATTATATAGCTATAAATTAGTCTTTGTGGTTGTGTGTAATCTGTGGCCTCATTCCCATTTTAAATATCTCTATTGATTTGTTCAATAAATTAAACTATAATACATTTGCTCCATTCTTGTATTGTTTGGTTTGTATCAAATTGCTAAATAGTTGCTCCACCGAAAACTGTATATTCAACAATTTCTATCAAATGAAAACCTTCTTGTCTCTGCTGTAGCGACGAAAACAGTACACAGATGTTAAAAAAAAAAAAAAAAAAAACTTTTAAAAAAGCTGCCGTCGGTGAAAAATCTAATGACAATAAATTTATCTGCTGCGATTATAATGAATTAGCCACAGCCTCCACGATGTGTGATGAAACAGCTCTAGATGTAATAAATCCTCCAACAAGCTCTACTGTAGCAGAATGATCCGCTCTTTGCCTTTAAATAAGTTTCACTTCCACGTCCACGACTTAATTCACTAAATGACATTTCTGCTTCCTGCTCCACGCTCAAACTCAGGTTAAGATGGATCAAACCTGCCACGGAGCAGGTTTGCTTCATGTTGCCGTAGCGACAGACTCAGCATTACGTCCTGCTTCTGAAACGGAAAATTCTGAGTTTCCCTCAAAACATTTTCCACAAATCTACTGAACAAAACGGACCCCAGTATGATGATGACAAACACACAAACACACAACCATCACATGAGACTGAAACACTCACAGTCAGAGGATCCTCCAGGAGCCGGATCACTTTACTGAGCTCCAGGTTTTTACCGCTGACCTGCCGATGAGCCAACAACCATAAAGACATTTACATCTTAAAATATACAATAAATCAAATTATTATAACATCTGTAGCTGCAATATATAAAATTATCAAATATTTCAAAAGAAATCATCAACTTTTTGGCACAAACATTTCTAAAAAAGCATGTTTTTGTGTTTTTGGACTGACATAAAACATTTCTACTGAACAACAGACTGATGTATTTAGTGTTGTATAGTTAAAATGATATGAGATTCATACAGACATTTAAACAGAACATAAAAATACATTTAAAAAAAACAAACATTTCTTTTACTTGAGATTATTTCATCCTAGCTTTTATTTTATCTTATTTTATAGAGTTATTGTTTGGTGTTGTATTATCATTTTATTCTATTTTATGTTACCTAAATGTATTCAATTTTTCTTCTTTTCTTCCGTTATTTTCTTTTTTTTTTCTTTGATTTGATGGTAAAGCAGTTTGTGCAAATTGTCTTTACAATTGCTTTTAACGTAACAGTTTGATTTTATTTGATAATCAATCTTTATCTTTATTGCAGACAGAATAAACGGTCCTCAACGACAAAAAAAAGATTTAAAAAGATTCAATATGACAAACAGCAAAAGGAAAGATAAAATTAACGTTAAACTAGAATAAACCAGGAGACACAGTCAGTTAATAGTTCTTAAAATATAAATATAAGTTTATAATATAGTTAATAAAGTGTGTGTACCTCCGGTCCGGACAGCTGGCTCCGGGTGGCGGCTCTGATCCCGGGAACCACCGGTTTCCTCCGGTTCACCGCTGAATCCATGAGACCTGGGCCGGAGAAGGCGTCCTCTGCTTCAGCCTCTGTCCTCGGTCATCACCGCTCTTCTTCCAACGGCTCCGGTTCTGGTTCTGTTCGGTAACTAAACAGCTCAGAACTCAGTTTAAACCGGTTTAAACCTGTAAAAACGACGACTGTTCACTAGAAAAGCGTCAAACTAACGTTTACACGACGCCGTGTTGTGTTTTTAGTCTGAAAAGTGTAAATAAAAGTGACAGAAACGTTAACGTTTAACCGTTTCTTCCGTTGGCTCCTGTCAGTTTGAGCGCGTACTCCTGTTGCCATGGAGACGGTGTAGTACGGAGAGCCGCGCGGGACAGACACGCCCACTTCCCTTCGCGAACAGGAAGTGGTGTCCAGATAACAACAGCGCCTCCTCCTCCTCCTCCTCCTCCTCCTCCTCCGCCCACAACAATAAACCAGAACAGGATTCAACACTATAATAATATAAAACAACCGGTGTCGGTGACTCTCGGTACCGTCAGTGATAAATAACTCCCGGGAGTTTGTTGGTGTTGACGCCGCCATGCTGTCAGACTCAGGTCAGTGTGAGCGCAGCTAACATGCTACATGCTAACGTGGCTCTGTTTAAAAGGCTCGTGCATGTTTCTGACTGGACCGAGCTCCTCCGGTACCAACCGGTGTTTGGCTGCGACCGAGGCCGCCCATACACAACACACATCACACACACTGTTGTTGTTGTTGTTGTTGTTGTTGTTGTTGTTGTTGTTGTTGTTGTGTATGAGCGGCCTCGGTCGGTTTGTCTCTAAGCTCTCTTCCTATCTCCCTCTCCCTCTGTGTATTGTAACGTAACGCTGTAGATTACTCGGGTAACGCCTCCGGGGCCCGCAGAGCCAGGAAGAGGAGCTCTGGGGAGTCACCGGCGGACGGACAGACCCTGCGCTCCTCCGGGAGGCAGATCAACGTCCGGGTGAAGCGCACCAACAACCCCCCACCTGGACAGGTACAGCTGCTGCAGCGTGCACGCGCTCTTCACTGTGTGTTTACTGTGTTTATAGTTCTATACAGGTTGGATTATCTATCTATCTATCTATCTATCTATCTATCTGTCTGTCTGTCTGTCTATCTATCTATCTATCTATCTATCTGTCTGTCTGTCTGTCTGTCTGTCTGTCTGTCTGTCTGTCTGTCTGTCTGTCTGTCTGTCTATCTATCTATCTATCTATCTATCTATCTATCTATCTATCTATCATTCTATCTATCTATCTATCTATCTATCTATCTATCTATCTATCTATTGTTCTATCTGTCTATCTATCTATCTATTGTTCTATCTATCTATCTATCGTTCTATCTGTCTATCTATCTATCTATTGTTCTATCTATCTATCTATCTATCTATCTGTCTGTCTGTCTGTCTGTCTGTCTGTCTGTCTATCTATCTATCTATCTGTCTGTCTGTCTGTCTGTCTGTCTGTCTGTCTATCTGTCTGTCTGTCTGTCTGTCTGTCTGTCTGTCTGTCTGTCTGTCTGTCTGTCTGTCTGTCTGTCTGTCTGTCTGTCTATCTATCTATCTATCTAAACCTCATTTACTGTAATAGTCACGCAGCATGGAGACTTCATATTAAACATACAGTAGCCTATTTGTTTGTTGATGTATACATTATATGATCATAATGTGACCTTGATGTTAACAGCACTTTTTGAGAAAAGATGGCAGACCATCATGTTTACCACTCTGTATCTGTCCCACTGTGTCTTTAGCAGGCTGTTGATGCTGTGTTGAACTTTTTAAATTTAACTAAAGTTGAAGTTAAACTCCAGTCGTTGCTCTCACTTCCTCCCTCAGAGCAAGAGGAAAGCCACGGACACGGAGGAGGAGGACGATCAGTCAGAGAAGAAGTACAGGAAGTGTGAGAAGGCTGGATGTTCTGCTACGTACCCCGTCTGCTTCGCCAGCGCGTCTGAAAGGTAACGAGTCTCCGTGGCCTTTAAACAAGGGTTTCAACCGGCTGACTGACTGCACTCACCTGTCTCTTCCCCAGGTGCGCTAAAAATGGCTACACATCCCGCTGGTACCACCTGTCCTGTGGAGAACACTTCTGCAACGAGTGTTTCGATCACTACTACAGAAGGTAACGGGACAGTGAACGCACCATCAGCTCTGTACAAACACCCCGTTATACAGATGTTTTAGTGTTTAACACCTGAAGAGAAAGGTTGCTCCAAAAGGAAATGCACAGGAAATACAACAGACATTTTATTATATATTTCACATATATAATAAAATATATCCTATCTATGCATCCTGTCTAAAAGACAAAGAAAGGCTTCTTTCATATCAATGTGCAACACACAATTAAAAGCAAGAAGAAGGAATGAAGAAAGTAGAAGAAAAAAGGAAAGAATAAAAACTAGATTAAAATAGAGCATAAAATGAAAGATACAACCAGTGCAGAGTTGTTACAGATTTGTTGGATTTTGATTTTGATTCCAGTCACAAAGACGGATACGAGACGTTCGCCTCCTGGAAGAAGGTGTGGACCAGCAACGGGAAGAGTGAGCCCAGTCTGAAGGCCTTCATGGCCGACCAGCAGCTGCCCTTCTGGGTACGTCCTGCTCCTCCTGCTGCTCCTGCTCCTCCTGCTGCTCCTGCTGCTGCTGCTCCTTCTGCTTCTCCTGCTCCTCCTACTAGTGATGGCCAGATGAAGCCTCATGAAGCATTCGAAGCTTTCCATCCAAATGGTTCGAAAAAAGGTTCATTTCTCGAGGCTTCATCTGGGCTTGCTGCTGCTGCACCTGCTCCCCCCCTGCTGGCCAAAACCTTTATTGTCATTTCAATTATTTGTGGTGCCTTTTGGCCGTCTTGCAACAGTGTCAGAATGGGAAAGCATCTTACTATGAGTTTATGTGGCTCATTCATTCATTTTATCATAATATATTATTTTATTTATCAAACATTTTGATCACAGTATGCATGTGTAGCCTACACTAAATAACAGTAGTCTGATGAGACAAGACACATACTATCAATGCCGATACAGGGTATCGAACTCAGGCTTAGCTGTGTATGCTGATCAAAGAGCAAGCAGTCTAATCAATTGAGCTATACGTCATGTTAACTTGTTCTTCTTTAAGTACTATTTGTGTAGTCTTTACAAGTGGCCGTAGTCAGTTGCCCCGGTTCGCTCAGTTTTGTTTTGTTCTTTTAATGCAGTAGAGACGTTCTATATTGTACTTTGAATGCAACCACATTAGCACGGCTGCATCTTCACGCGGAACGCCTCGCAGCGGCCGGATCATTACGCCATGGAGATATTTACCCTACGGCCAGTTCGTCCCGATGTTCACAAATCACTGAACCAGAGCGTGAACCAGCGAGGCTTCAAACGTCACGAGTGACGTCACCTGCAGTAAATGAAGCAAGCCTCGATCCTGCTGCTCCTGCTCCTCCTGCTGCTTCCTGGATTTCTCGACACACGCTCCGAAGCCTCGGCACAGTACGGCCCATCACTACCTCCTCCTGCTCCTGCTGCTCCTCCCTGTCATTACAGTGAAGTTAAAGCATGTGACCTTTGACCTTGCTCCTCCTGCTCCTCCTGCTCCTCCTGCTCCTCCTTGTCATTATAGTGAAGTTAATCCTGTGACCTTTGACCTTGCTCCCCCTGCTTCTCCTGCTCCTCCTGCTCCTCCTGCTGCTCCTCCCTGTCATTACAGTGAAGTTAAAGCATGTGACCTTTGACCCTGCTCCTCCTGCTCCTCCTGCTCCTCCTGCTCCTCCTGCTCCTCCTGCTCCTCCTGCTCCTCCCTGTCATCATAGTGAAGTTAAAGCGTGTGACCTTTGACCCTGCTCCTCCTGCTCCTCCAGGTCCAGTGCACCAGGCCAGACTGCAGGAAGTGGCGCCAGCTGACCAAGGAGATCCAGCTGACGGCGGCGCTGGCGTCCTCGTATCGCTGCGGGATGAAGTTCAACAACATCAAGGTCAAACAGGAAGTTTTTAAAAACTCAGCTTCAGGTCATTGTTTTACAACATGAACTGTTCTGGAGCCAGTAGACCATGAACATCAGTTTGTATTGTGTATTATAGTATATTGTATATATATAGTATTGTATATAGACGGTGTTTTCTCCTCAGACTGAAGGTCAGGACCAGTGCTCGCAGCCCGAGGACCTGGTGAGTGACCAGCTGATCCATCCAGCTCACGTGTTCCAGCTGTTTTATAACAGTGACTCACTTCCTGTTTGGTCCTCACAGCGTGTTGCCGAGGTGACGGACAGCTGGTGGCATTCGATGCTGATTCTCCCGCCGCTGTTCAAAGACAGTCCGGCGAGCCCGTTCCTCACCACCTACTACCCCGACTGCGTGGGCATGAGCCCGTCGGGGTCGCTCAGCGCCGTGTCTCTGTCGGAGCTGAGAGGAGACCACTGCCGCGCCGCCGCGCCTCAGAGTACGTTCACTATAGTGTATAGTTTGATAGAGACGCCTGCGTTGAGGACTGTAGCCTCTACGTGGGGCGGCCGCCACACGTAGAGGCCGCCCCTTCTGAAGGAATGTGTGTGAATGCTGAAAGCAGAAAGAAATTCATATTTGTCCTGAGTCTGATCCTGGTTGTAACTCAGGCTCTAACGTGTCCCCCCCCCCCCCCCCGTCCCCCCCCGTGTCCCTCAGTCCCCGGCCTGAGTCCCTACTTCCAGCCCTTCTACCAGCCCAACGAGTGCGGGAAGGCTCTGTGCGTGCGGCCCGACATGATGGAGCTGGACGAGCTCTACGAGTTCCCAGAGTTCTCCAGAGACCCCACCATGTACCTGGCTCTGAGGAACCTCATCCTGGCCTCCTGGCACAACAACTGCAAGGTACACGCAGCTCAGACCGCCACGCCGTCCTCGCCGCTCGCCACCAGCCCTCACTCGTCCTTGGAGGAACGATGCACCTTAAAGGGACAGTTCAACATTTAGTCAAACTGTCCCATCACCATAACCCCTATAGTCATAGCAGTAGGTTCGTTACCTTTAATTGTCGGTGCAAGCTATTTTTAGAACGGCGGAGCAGAGCCGTGAGCTGCTCAGAGCTACGCTACGGAGGCTCATTATGGGATGTCTTGGTTTCCCTCATCAAACTCATCAAATACACAATCCAACAACTCCACAACGCTCTGGTGGACAAGTTGTGACCTGCACATTCACCACGCTATGAGATAATAACACAACGTTACCACACAGAGTTGTTTCAGAGGGAAATTCATGTAAAACCTCTGATGCACGTTGCCTTCAGGGACAGTTGTTCATCAACAGTCTCTGTATTTCCCTCTAAAACAACATTAGTTTCAGACAGATGCACCTGGAGGAGAGGAGGGTTAGAGACACCACACCTGGGGGGGTCAGGGTTAGAACACAGTGATGATGTCATTAAAGTGCAGAGTGTGTGTCCTGCAGGAGATCCTGACGTCTCAGAAGTGTGCGCTCCACATCATCGTGCGAGGGTTGGTGCGTGTGCGCTGCGTTCAGGAGATGGACCGCGTCCTCAACTTCATGACCAGGAAGGGTCTGATCAACACGGGCGTCCTGTCCGTCACTCAGCCCCTCCTCCCCGACAGAAACCGCTCTGTGAGTCCTCACCTTCATCTTCATCTTCATCTTCATCCTCTTCCTCCTCCGGCCGCCTGACGTTCACAGTTCCTCCGTCTTGTGTTGATGTTTACAGAAGAACGTGATCGTGATCGGAGCCGGAGCTTCAGGACTCGCTGCTGCTCGACAGCTGCACAACTTCGGCACGCAGGTAAAAACTCTACGCTGCTCCTGGTGAACCGGTCTCTGGTCTCTGGTCTCTGGTCTCACTGTCCCTCTGTCCCTCTGTCCCTCTGGCGTCCAGGTGCTGGTGCTGGAGGCCCGCGACAGGATCGGAGGACGGGTGTGGGACGACACGTCTCTGGGCGTCACCGTGGGTCGAGGAGCGCAGATCGTCAACGGCTGCGTGAACAACCCCATCGCCCTGATGTGTCAGCAGGTCAGAGTCCCAGAGTCTCAGAGTCTCAGAGCCTCAGAGCCTCAGAGTCCCAGAGTCCCAGAGCCTCAGAGTCTCAGAGTCTCAGAGTCTCAGAGTCCCAGAGCCTCAGAGCCTCAGAGCCTCAGAGTCTCAGAGTCTCAGAGTCTCAGAGTCTCAGAGTCTCAGAGTCCCAGAGTCTCAGAGCCTCAGAGCCTCAGAGTCTCAGAGTCTCAGAGTCTCAGAGTCTCAGAGTCTCAGAGTCTCAGAGCCTCAGAGCCTCAGAGTCTCAGAGCCTCAGAGCCTCAGAGCCTCAGAGTCTCAGAGCCTCAGAGCCTCAGAGTCTCAGAGTCTCAGAGCCTCAGAGCCTCAGAGTCTCAGAGTCTCAGAGTCTCAGAGTCTCAGAGTCTCAGAGTCTCAGAGCCTCAGAGTCTCAGAGTCTCAGAGCCTCAGAGCCTCAGAGCCTCAGAGTCTCAGAGCCTCAGAGCCTCAGAGTCTCAGAGTCTCAGAGCCTCAGAGCCTCAGAGTCTCAGAGCCTCAGAGCCTCAGAGCCTCAGAGTCTCAGAGCCTCAGAGCCTCAGAGTCTCAGAGTCTCAGAGTCTCAGTCTCAGAGCCTCAGAGCCTCAGAGTCTCAGAGTCTCAGAGTCTCAGAGCCTCAGAGCCTCAGAGTCTCAGAGTCTCAGAGCCTCAGAGCCTCAGAGCCTCAGAGTCTCAGTCTCAGAGCCTCAGAGTCTCAGACGGCTTGACGTCAAGAGCTAAATAAACTAAACTCAGCTCTCTGATGTTGTGTGTGTGCTGCAGATGGGCATCAAGATGCACAAGCTGGGGGAGCGCTGCGACCTCTTCCAGGAGGGGGGGCAGGTCACCGACCCGGCCATCGACAAGCGCATGGACTTCCACTTCAACGCCATCCTGGACGTGGTGTCGGAGTGGAGGAAGGACAAGAGTCAGAGCCAGGACACGCCGCTGGGAGGTGACGGCCGTTAACCAGGCCTCAGTGTGTGTGTGTGTGTCTGTGTGTGTGTGTGCGTGTGTGTGTGTGTGTGTGTGTGTGTGTGCTGCAGGTTGTAGAGCTGATTGTTTGTGTGTGAACAGAAAAGGTCCAGGAGGTGAAGAAGAACTTCCTGCAGGAGTCTGGGCTCCAGTTCAGTGATCTGGAGGAGAAGGTTCTGCAGTTCCACCTCAGTAACCTGGAGTACGCCTGCGGCAGCGCCCTGAGCCAGGTGAGTCAGGAGGTCAAAGGTCACGCCAGGTCAAAGGTCACGCTGCTGGAGCTGCCTGTCCATCCATCACACGCTTGATGAGTGTGTTGTGTGTGTTGTGTGCAGGTGTCGGCGCGGTCCTGGGACCATAACGAGTTCTTTGCCCAGTTCTCAGGCGACCACACGCTGCTGACTGCGGGCTACGGCGTGCTGCTGCAGCGCCTGGCCGACGGCCTGGACGTCCGCACCAAGACTCCGGTTGGTTTGAACCCTTTAGACATAAAAACCTCCCAGTGAAACAGGAAGTTCATGGTTGTGTTGTTGTTGTTGTCGACTCCAGGTTCAGGCCATCGACTACTCAGGAGACGTGGTCAGAGTGACGGCGGCCGGCGGCGCCCAGTGGACGGCGCAGAAGGTCAGACATCAGGACACACGTTCATGTTGTTACGGATGTTGGTGCTCGTTAATACAGCGATTTATACAACATGGAAACAGTAACAGGAAAAATCACTTGTAAATTTAAGAAAGAAAGAAAGAAAAGGAGTAAAAAGACAGAAAGGGGGCAGAAAGAAAGAAAGAAAGAAAGAAAGAAAAGGATTAAAAAGACAGAAAGAAAGAAAGAAAGAAAGAAAGAAAGAAAGAAAGAAAGAAAGAAAGAAAGAAAGAAAGAAAAGGAGTAAAAAGACAGAAAGAAAGAAAGAAAGAAAGAAAGAAAGAAAGAAAGAAAGAAAGAAAGAAAAGGAGTAAAAAGACAGAAAGGGGGCAGAAAGAAAGAAAGAAAGAAAGAAAGAAAAGGAGTAAAAAGACAGAAAGAAAGAAAGAAAGAAAGAAAGAAAGAAAGAAAGAAAGAAAGAAAAGGAGTAAAAAGACAGAAAGAAAGAAAAAAGAAAGAAAGAAAGAAAGAAAGAAAGGAAGAAAGAAAAGAAAAGGAGTAAAAAGACAGAAAGAAAGACAGAAAGAAAGAAAGAAAGAAAGAAAGAAAGAAAGAAAGAAAGAAAGAAAAGGAGTAAAAAGACAGAAAGAAAGAAAGAAAGAAAGAAAGAAAGAAAGAAAGAAAGAAAGAAAGAAAAGGAGTAAAAAGACAGAAAGGGGGCAGAAAGAAAGAAAGAAAGAAAGAAAGAAAGAAAGAAAGAAAAGGAGTAAAAAGACAGAAAGGGGGCAGAAAGAAAGAAAGAAAGAAAGAAAGAAAGAAAGAAAGAAAGAAAGAAAGAAAGAAAGAAAGAAAAGGAGTAAAAAGACAGAAAGAAAGAAAAAAGAAAGAAAGAAAGAAAGAAAGAAAAGGAGTAAAAAGACAGAAAGAAAGAAAGAAAGAAAGAAAGAAAGAAAGAAAGAAAGAAAAGGAGTAAAAAGACAGAAAGAAAGAAAGAAAGAAAGAAAGAAAGAAAGAAAGAAAGAAAGAAAGAAAGAAAGAAAGAAAAGGAGTAAAAAGACAGAAAGGGGGCAGAAAGAAAGAAAGAAAGAAAGAAAGAAAGAAAGAAAGAAAGAAAGAAAGAAAGAAAGAAAGAAAGAAAGAAAAGGAGTAAAAAGACAGAAAGGGGGCAGAAAGAAAGAAAGAAAGAAAGAAAGAAAGAAAGAAAGAAAGAAAAGGAGTAAAAAGACAGAAAGGGGGCAGAAAGAAAGAAAGAAAGAAAGAAAGAAAGAAAGAAAGAAAGAAAGAAAGAAAGAAAGAAAAGGAGTAAAAAGACAGAAAGAAAGAAAAAAGAAAGAAAGAAAGAAAGAAAGAAAAGGAGTAAAAAGACAGAAAGAAAGAAAGAAAGAAAGAAAGAAAGAAAGAAAGAAAGAAAAGGAGTAAAAAGACAGAAAGAAAGAAAGAAAGAAAGAAAGAAAGAAAAGGAGTAAAAAGACAGAAAGAAAGAAAGAAAGACAGACAGACAGACAGACAGACAGACAGAAAGAAAGAAAGAGTCTGTGTCAAAGTCTGTGTTTTTTCTCACTGTGGTCCTAAAACTCTGTCATATTTTATAGTAAACCAAGTCATTACATTCAGTAAAACCCCCCTTCTTGTCTCTGACCTCTGACCCCTGACCTCTGACCTCTGACCTCTGACCTCTGACCTCTGACCCCTGACCTCTGACCTCTGACCTCTGACCTCAGGTCCTGGTCACGGTGCCGCTGACGCTGCTCCAGAAGAACCAGATCCAGTTCACGCCCCCCCTCCCTGACAGGAAGCTGAAGGCCGTCCACAGTCTGGGCGTCGGCATCATCGAGAAGGTGATGGACGCTCTGCGGCTCAGCGGCTCGCCGTGTTGCCATGACGCTACGACGCTACGGCGCTCTGAGCTCAGGGTCGGGTGGTAACGTCTGTGTGTGTGTGTGTGTGTGTGTGTGTGTGTGTGTGTGTGTGTGTGTGTGTGTGTGTGTGTGTGTGTGTGTGTGTGTGTGTGTGTGTGTGTGTGTGTGTGTGTGTGTGTGTGTGTGTGTGTGCAGATCGCGCTCCAGTTCCCCTCCCGGTTCTGGGACAGTAAGATCCAGGGGGCGGACTACTTCGGCCACATCCCACCCAGTCCGGACAAGAGAGGCCTGTTCAGCGTCTTCTACGACATGGAGCCGCAGGTTCGATTCCCTCCCGTCCTCTCTGCATGAACATGAATCAGTCCAACAGTAACGGGTTCTGTTTCCTCATCTGTGACCTGCACATTCACCACGCTATGACATCATAACACAACGTTATGACATCATAACACAACGTTACCACACAGAGTTGTTTTAGAGGGAAACACAGAGACTGTTGATGAACAACTGTCCCTGAAGGCAACGTGCATCAGAGGTTTTACATGTATTTCCCTCTAAAACAACTCTGTGTGGTAACGTTGTGTTATGATGTCATAACGTTGTGTTATGATGTCATAGCGTGGTGAATGTGCAGGTCACAACTTGTCCACCAGAGCGTTGTGGAGTTGTTGGATTGTGTATTTGATGAGTTTGATGAGGGAAACCAAGAAATCCCATAATGAGCCTCCGTAGCGTAGCTCTGAGCAGCTCATGGCTCTGCTCCACCGTTCTAAAAATAGCTTGCACTGATAATTAAAGGGATGTGTTGTGTTGACGTGTCCATGTGTCGTCAGGGGAAACAGGCCGTCCTCATGTCCGTGGTCACGGGTGACGGCGTCCCCGTGGTCAGGGACATGGAGGACAAGGAGGTGGTGGACGAGTGCATGAAGGTCCTCAGGGAGCTGTTCAAGGAGCAGGTGAGCATCACACACACACAGAGTGATTGGTGATTGATCTGTGATTGGTTGATGGTGATCTGTCTGATGTCGCTGACAGGACGTCCCGGAGCCGCTCAACTCCCTGGTGACGCGTTGGAGCAGCGACGCCTGGTCCCAGATGTCCTACAGCTTCGTGAAGACGGGCGGCAGCGGCGAGGCCTACGACATCCTGGCCGAGGACGTGCAGGGGAAGCTGTTCTTCGCCGGGGAGGTAACCATGATCACAATCAACTTTATTTATACAATAAACTGACAACCAGTAGTTAAATAAAGTCAAAGTGATTCAGAGCAGGAGTTTAAACAGATCCTCATGTGCATCATTGATTCATGTGCATCATTGATTGTTTGTTTAAAATTGAAATGAAAGGCAATTTAATATATATTTTCAACCAGATAAAGGTCATAATGTGTTTGATCACATAATAACAAGGACATTTTGAATAAAAACAACAATAATCCTGCTGCTCTCCTCCAGACTGACGGGACAAAAGAAACAACTTCTGTTCAGAGTCAAACTATAGTCAAGTTGTTTCACATTTGTAGAGAATAACAGCTGGTATTATGGGATGGAACCAGTTTCTGTCTTTAATATTATTATCTTTTAAATGACGTTGATCTGAGAAGTGTAACTTCTCCGTCTGTTCGTTCATCTGGAGCAAAAGGTTTTTAATGTTATAAATGATAAGTGAGTGTGTTTCCTGTTGTGCTTATGATGGTCTGTTGTTGGTTACCAGGCGACCAACAGACACTTCCCTCAGACGGTGACAGGCGCCTACCTCAGCGGGGTCCGGGAGGCCAGCAAGATGGCCGCCATGTAGCGAGTCGGTCCTGGAGAACCGAACCGAACCGAAGCACACCAGCAGCGACCCACGGACCGGTATCACTCTGACAGTTACCATAGTTACGGTTACTCCACTCAGCGTGACGCCTCATCAAACTGTGTCACCTCAAGGCGTCGTGGCGTTTAACACACACACACACACACACACACACACACACACACACAGGAAGTTAAAGTGTGTTTTATTTATATCAACAATCAGCTGCAAAAAGAAACTGAACTGAAGAATGAATCATGGATTAAACCCTGAACTGCTGGAGAGCAGGATGATGATGATGATGATGATGATGATGATGATGATGTCATGTTCAAAGACATGAAATCATCATGAGGATATTTAAAGGGATAGTTCAACATTTAGTCAAACTGGTCCATCACCATAACCCCTATAGTCATAGCAGCAGGTTCGTTACCTTTAATTGCCGGTGCAAGCTGTTTTTTTTTTCAAACTCATCAAATACACAATCCAACAACTCCACAACGCTCTGGTGGACAAGTTGTGACCTGCACATTCACCACGCTATGAGATAATAACACAACGTTACCACACAGAGTTGTTTTAGAGGGAAATTCATGTAAAACCTCTGATGCACGTTGCCTTCAGGGACAGTTGTTCATCACCAGTCTCTGTATTTCCCTCTAAAACAACTCTGTGTGGTAACGTTGTGTTATTATCTCATAGCGTGGTGAATGTGCAGGTCACAACTTGTCCACCAGAGCGTTGTGGAGTTGTTGGATTGTGTATTTGATGAGTTTGATGAGGGAAACCAAGAAATCCCATGAGCCTCCGTAGCGTAGCTCTGAGCAGCTCACGGCTCTGCTCCACCGTTCTAAAAACAGCTTGCACCGACAATTAAAGGTAATGAACCTACTGCTATGACTATAGGGGTTATGGTGATGGGACAGTTTGACTAAATGTTGAACTGTCCCTTTAAAGAGTCTTCTCTGAGAGCTGCGGTGATGATGGTGACTCAGTGTCGTGTTCCATGTGATAATAATGTGTTGGTACCAGTGGAGCAGAGCGAGCGGTGGGATGTTTACTGTTAGTCTGTCTGCTGTAGCACTTAGTTAGTTAGTTAGTAAAACACCAGACTGTCCCTTTACTCACTCAGGGATTCGATCAGGATTACATCACCCACCACAAAGCGACCGAGGAAAATCATGTGATCGGACAATTTTACAACAAAACAACCAAAGGAGGAAGAAGCTCCATCTGAACAGTGAACAGCACAACGACGTCACGTCCTCACGTCGACTAACGATTACGTGTTCATGTCGACTCATATCTGATCATGTCCTGTTTGTCTCTACATCACAGAGCTCCACTATTTATCTTGTATGTGTAAAAAAATAAATAAACTGAGCTGTGGACTGCCACCATTGATCAGCTGATCAGTTTCACCTGTGGATCAATATCTGGCTTCTTGTTTTGTTTTCATCAGGTCAGGAAGTCAAATTATTTACAGATCAAATTTTGTTGTAACAAGCCTCTGATCTAAAAAAAAGATACAACAAGATGCAAAGCCACCCTCTGATCGTGGTCTTCATGCAGATCAATTGCATGCACTGGTATCGGTTCTTGTACTCGCTAAAGTTCACCGATACCAAGTACAAGTATATTACAAGTATATTACGATACAACAGTATCGGTATCGACATCCCTAATTATTATTATTATTATTATGAAACATAGCATCAAACACTAACAATGGAGGAAAACTTTATTGCAAACAAATTACAAATGAAGTTATGAACTAGTCAGGTAAGTACGGTAGTACACTTGTGCAAAAAAAGAAAAATCAACAAGAACAGACACCATATTGCAGAGATAAAACCATGAATAAAAATAAATACATAAACAAACACAAGATAAGGGCATGACATAGAATAAACAAACATCGAATAAACAAAAAGAAAAAAAGATGGGTACAAATTATTCATTATTTTGTAAAACTATGTATTTAAAAAATGAAAATGTCACTCTGCAACAATCTCCTTTAGTTTCTGGTTTAGTTTGAGTCGGGATCGTCGGGATCATGGTCGGGATAGTTTTCCCTTCAGTTTTGTTGCTAGGCAATCTCTGAACTCAGCGAGCCAATGACGTTCTGAGACGTCATCAACACGCGCTGGAGCGGCTTCCTCTGAAAAAAAAGAGAGACGGAAGACAACAAACGAGTGGTGAACTGGGGCTGAACTGGGACCAGACCGGGACCAGACCAGACCACTTGACCTCACCTCGGACTGGAGACACCGGGTTGGTCTGAACCGAGCTGAAGGAACCTCTGCGGCTCAGCGGAGGTCGAAGGAGAAAAACTACCGGCGGGAAAGAGGAAGAGAAAGGCGCGAACCGAGCTAACAGCTAGCGGCTAGCAGCTAGCTAACGACACACCAGCAGCTCGGCGGTTTCTCATGAACGACAACATTAAGTGACAGATGGCCGACACCATGGACCCCCCCGCAGCCCCGCGTCACCCCACAGGTGATTAGGAGCTCACACGTTACGTTACCTGTAACTGCAGACACGTTACGTTACTGTGGGCGGTGATGGGGCTAACGGCTAACAGCTAACGGTCCGTTAACACAGAGACGGTGTAGGACACGAGGGGAACCAGGTTCTAGTAAACACGCGTTCTGCCCCTAAAATCTGAGACAGTGCAAGTAAATGAAAAAAATATATACTTGCACATGTCCAACCAGTAAATTTGCAATTTCTGTTTTTTTTGTAGACCAGCCAGTGTATGTTTTTTTCTGATGGAGATATCTCCATGAAACTTCACAAGTTTATCACTTACTTACAGTTGGCTGTTAGCAGTTATCTGATGAAATATGCGCTGCTTTGCAAACATTTCCAGAACAGAAACCTGAACAATGGATAAAGCCACTCTCAAAGTTCTTGTTTTATTTTGTTAGAGTCAGAAGTTTTTACGGAGGAGGATTGTGGATATCTCTTTTTATCACTCTGTAAATGAGAAAATACTGTCACCAGCCCTAACAAAAACATCTAAAGTCTCCATGTTTTTAGTAATAAAATGTTGTGTAAATGAGGCTGTGAATGATAAATCAACAATCCCCTCTGGAAAAACCTTCAGAATATAGAAAGGGATCAAACTGAAGGTTTGGTGTCTGTAATAGTGGCCCATAGAACCACACACACGTCACTCAGTGGCGCTCTTGCCTTGAAAAACACAACATCCAGTGTCAAAATATGAAAAAAACAAACTGTTTTTGGTCGTTTAAAAAAAAGAAATTCTGTTGGATGGCGATTTTATTTTGTGTTTTATGAAATAAAACATGAAAATCAAATTGTGTTTCAATTTGACTTTGTGTATTTCAAAATAAAAATAAAATAAACCAATTGTTTTCTCCTGTTCATCAAAAGAAAATCCAACAACCAAAAGATACACTGACCTGCATGTCGATTTACACCGCACGCCTCTAAACGTTCTGCTTGTGCGCCTAAAATTTATTTATTTTTATTTTTTTGGGGGGGGGGTACTGTGCTCCTGGTAAAAATATTACAATATTAAAAAAAATAGTCTGTAGCTCTGAGTTTGTTCGGCCTGAATATGTACATTTATATGGTGTCACAAGTTTCCAGCTATTTTTACATCACTTTACTGTACAATGTACACACATGCAGGATTTAAAGGGATACGCCAACATTTTATTTTTTCGTGTCTTGCCTCACTCCTGAGTCCATGACCAGCAGATAGACACCATCCTCTCCACTGTGCGTGCAGTAACCATGGAGATAGAGCCGTATTGCCGTAATTAGCTTAGCTCAAACACTGGAAGTGTATGGGTAGTGTTAGCATTAGCTTAGCTCAAACACTGGAAGTGTATGGGTAGTGTTAGCCTTAGCTTAGCTCAAACACTGGAAGTGTATGGGTAGTGTTAGCCTGCCTCCACCTAAAGTAGCTAATTAGCTTAGCTCAAACACTGAAAGTGTATGGGTAGTGTTAGCATTAGCTTAGCTCAAACACTGGAAGTGTATGGGTAGTGTTAGCCTTAGCTTAGCTCAAACACTGGAAGTGTATGGGTAGTGTTAGCCTGCCTCCACCTAAAGTAGCTAATTAGCTTAGCTCAAACACTGGAAGTGTATGGGTAGTGTTAGCCTTAGCTTAGCTCAAACACTGGAAGTGTATGGGTAGTGTTAGCCTGCCTCCACCTAAAGTATCTAATTAGCTTAGCTCAAACACTGGAAGTGTATGGGTAGTGTTGGCTTAGCTTAGCTCAAACACTGGAAGTGTATGGGTAGTGTTAGCCTTAGCTTAGCTCAAACACTGGAAGTGTATGGGTAGTGTTAGCCTGCCTCCTACCTGAGCTGAAATCAGCATCAGAAGCTGATTTCATTTTAGCTCTAAACTCTGTAAATATATCACTTTATCAACATTTCAAACATGTTTAGGTGAGAAAGTATCCGTTTAGATCAGCAGTGTGTCGTTAATTTGTCTAAATACCAGCTGTTTACTATTTTGTTCGGACAAATTCAGCGCTATTCAAGCTAGCCGTTGTGACCAACGCACTTCCTGTTACTTTCACAAAATAAAACACCCATTGTCCTTTACATACAGAAGTGCTTTTACTTTGAAACAGGAAGCTAACCTAGCCTCGATGTAGCTAGCTTGAACCAAAATAAACCGTCTTAGCTTGAACCCTCCGTTTTGACCGATCTCGTCCCGTTAGCGGCGTTTGACCGCTCAAGATGC
>CM064897.1:26845097-26847597 GCA_030347415.2 Decapterus maruadsi
AAAGGTAACGAACCTACTGCTGTGACTATAGGGGTTATGGTGATGGGACAGTTTGACTAAATGTTGAACTGTCCCTTTAAAGCACATGATGCAGTTGAACCAGATCGGTGAATTTCAGAGTGTTAGCGATGTTAGCGATGCACGGGTCAAACCGACTCTAACGCCGCCGTTATTCTCCACAGCGGAGACGGAGACGGACGAAGAGCGCACAAAGGAGCGGGCGGAGGCGTCGGAGTCGTCAGAGGAGGAATGATGAACTTTTTGGTTAAAACCAGTAGAAACCGGTTCCAACCGGTCAGTGGCTCCTTCCATCACTCTGAAACTCCCTAAAACAACCAGTCAGTGTTCATGTAAATCTACTCTGTGTTTTCTATACATTATGTCTTAATTTATGGTGGTTGTATTTCTACTCCAGTTTTTAGGTTTGGGGAACGGGGACGGGGTTTTTGAGGAAGATTTTATGCACAGTCTCTTAAATGTTTTAATATTTCTGCCTGTAGGTTGCATCAGCTGTTTCCTCTCCGTACGTTAACTGTTCACTCAGCATGCAGCAGAGTCTCATGTGTCGCATTAAATGCTTTCACTTTAAAATTAGATTCAAGTGTCAGTCTCTGTTTCATCTGACAAAACACACACACAAAAAACAAAAAAATGTTCAACAAATATTTTATAATATTACTTCAATTGCCATTTATCGGTAGTCGATTATTAACTTTCTCAAATCAAAGGTTTGAAAAATGTTGTTATATTTGCTAGATAAGAATTATTTATTCATAGACAGGAAATAAAGCTTCATATTTTAGAGGCTGAAACCCAATTAATTTACTTCATATGTTGGTTTTCTGTTAATATAATAATTCAATATATGAGCAGTAAAAACATCCCATTAGCAGGATATAAAATAATGTTATATATAACACATTTAATGTTCTGAGCAGGAGGAGAGAAACTGAAAATCTTTTGTTTTTACTTTAATCAACACAGGTAAATAGAATGATTATACACGAAGAACAGGAAAAATAACAAAAACAAAAAGTAACGGGAATAAAACCCCAGACCTATCAATTAAATAAAACATTTTGACCCAAACTTTCATTGTCTTTTGGTTTTCCAGTGGTGCCACGTTGATTATGCAGAAAGTGTGTAAAACTTTGGTTTGGAGTCGATCCATTTTTTTTAATGAATGTGAAATTTACTTAAAAATAAAAATCAATTGTACAAAATTAAGTCTTTTTCTTTCGTGTTGTCCTCAAAGCAAAGAAGAATGTTTTTATCCTTGCAGCCGGTTTTCCTTCTAATGTCATTTTTTTTTATTGCACAATATATGCATATATTTCCTTAACAACACAATAAAGGAATAGGTGGAAACAAAATCAGCATACACGCATGTGTATAAAGCTATAAAATCTATAAGATCTTTTGTAAACCATACTTATCAATAATACTCAACAGTTTAGTGTCATTTTTCTTTTTCATAAGATTGAGGGCTTTTATGAAATGAAGTAATTCGTTATGAAACATGTGAAACTCAGAGTTTTATTTTATAAATGTACACTTGTAAATGTAAAATTTACACCAGGATGTGAATAATTACATCTTCTAAATGATCTGTGAAAAGAGTTTCAGGTTTCAGGTGTATCGATGCATGAACTTTCTTCCGGACTCGGTAATTTCCGTCGCGTCTCCGAGTCTGACGTCACAGCCGAGCGGAGGCAGCTCGGAGCCGAGTCCTCCAGCGGAGACAGCCGAGCAGCCGAGCCCTCAGTCAACAGCAGCCGCTCATGGTGGCTCGTCGCCCGGCGGAGGAGGAAAGTTCGTGTCGAGCAGAAGCAGAGGAAGAAGAGGAAGAAGAAGAAGAGGAAGGAGGAGAATAACGGCGGCGGCGCGAGCGGACACCGACCGAGCACCGAGCACCGGTACCGGGTCAGCTAGCATGCTGCTGCCCCAACACATCACTCTCCTCTGGGACTAATTGAACCTCGTCATGACGGAGCTACGGTGCCGGAGAACGGAGTCTGTGGACAGAGCTGTAGAGGAGGAAGAGGAGGAGGAGGAGGAGGAGGAGGAGGAGGAGGAAAGGCGCCAAAGTGACCCGGAACTGACTGAAGGTAAGTGAAGCTAACGGAGCTAACGATGCTAACAGGAGCCGGTTAATGGCTTCCTGTGGGACACACACACACACACACACACACACACACACACACCAGCTGTGCAGGGGGCGGGGCCTCTGATAGGGAAGTGGTCAGGTGTGTGAGGTCACCTGGCTCCATCAGGGTTTAATTATCGGTGCATGTTGTTTTGAGATGGGCGGAGCAGAGTCGTGAGCTGTGAGCCGTGAGTTACCACACAGAGTTGTTTTAGAGGGAAATACAGAGACTGTTGATGAACAACTGTCCCTGAAGGCAACGTGCATCAGAGGTTTTACATGAATTTCCCTCTAAAACAACTCTGTGTGGTAACGTTGTGTTATTATCTCATAGCGTGGTGAATGTGCAGGTCA
>CM064897.1:26850097-26885097 GCA_030347415.2 Decapterus maruadsi
ACTAAATGTTGAACTGTCCCTTTAAGTGTCCAGCCCCAGACCAGTTGGACCCCCAGTGGATCAGATGGAGGTGTAGATGTGACAGTAACAGTGTTGTGCGCCTCCTGCAGGAGGTGGTGATCAGATGGAGGTGTTAATTGTGTGTTGTGCGCCTCCTGCAGGAGGTGGTGGTCAGATGGAGGTATTAACAGTGTGCTGTGCGCCTCCTGCAGGAGGTGGTGGAGCCCATCTACTTCTACGTGGGCGCGGTGTTCGGGCTGCAGGCCGTCTACGTCAGCGCTCTGTTCGCCTGCAGCTGGATGATGAGCGGGACGTGGGTGTCAGGACTGCTGGCTGCCGCCTGGTTCCTCATCAACAGGTCAGACAGCACCTCCTCCTGCTCCTCAGCTGCTGGAGGAGGGGGGGGGTGTTCATTACTCCTCTCCTCCTCCTCCTCCTCCTCCTGCTCCTCAGCTGCTGGAGGAGGGGGGGGGTGTTCATTACTCCTCTCCTCCTCCTCCTCCTCCTCCTCCTCCTCCTGCTCCTCAGCTGCTGGAGGAGGAGGGGGTGTTCATTACTCCTCTCCTCCTCCTCCTCCTCCTCCTCCTCCTCCTGCTCCTCAGCTGCTGGAGGAGGAGGGGGTGTTCATTACTCCTCTCCTCCTCCTCCTCCTCCTCCTCCTCCTCCTGCTCCTCAGCTGCTGGAGGAGGAGGGGGTGTTCATTACTCCTCTCCTCCTCCTCCTCCTCCTCCTCCTCCTCCTGCTCCTCAGCTGCTGGAGGAGGGGGGGGGTGTTCATTACTCCTCTCCTCCTCCTCCTCCTCCTGCTCCTCAGCTGCTGGAGGAGGGGGGGGGTGTTCATTACTCCTCTCCTCCTCCTCCTCCTGCTCCTCAGCTGCTGGAGGAGGGGGGGGGTGTTCATTACTCCTCTCCTCCTCCTCCTCCTCCTCCTCCTGCTCCTCAGCTGCTGGAGGAGGGGGCGGGGGGTGTTCATTACTCCTCTCCTCCTCCTCCTCCTCCTGCTCCTCAGCTGCTGGAGGAGGGGGGGGGGTGTTCATTACTCCTCTCCTCCTCCTCCTCCTCCTCCTCCTGCTCCTCAGCTGCTGGAGGAGGGGGGGGGGTGTTCATTACTCCTCTCCTCCTCCTCCTCCTCCTCCTGCTCCTCAGCTGCTGGAGGAGGGGGGGGGGTGTTCATTACTCCTCTCCTCCTCCTCCTCCTCCTGCTCCTCAGCTGCTGGAGGAGGGGGGGGGTGTTCATTACTCCTCTCCTCCTCCTCCTCCTGCTCCTCAGCTGCTGGAGGAGGGGGGGGGGTGTTCATTACTCCTCTCCTCCTCCTCCTCCTCCTCCTCCTGCTCCTCAGCTGCTGGAGGAGGGGGGGGGTGTTCATTACTCCTCTCCTCCTCCTCCTCCTCCTCCTCCTGCTCCTCAGCTGCTGGAGGAGGGGGGGGGGTGTTCATTACTCCTCTCCTCCTCCTCCTCCTCCCCCCCCCCAGACAGGACACCACCAGGGTCGACCAGGTGACTCCTCTCCGTGACAACTGGGCGCTGCCCTACTTCTCCTGTCAGGTTGCGGCTCTGACCGGTTTCCTTAGCAACAGCATCAGTTCGTCCACCGAGGTGAGTCCATGATGGCGGCGGGCGGCCATGTTGGCTCAGAGGTCAGAGGTCAGTGAGTGACAGCTGTCTCCTCCAGATGCTGTGCTACCTGACGCTGAGCGCCTCCACCTTCTCCTTCCTGCTGGTGTGGGAGCACAGCCACTACGTGCTCTTCGTCCAGGCCGTCTGTCTCTTCCTGCTGCACTCCCTCGACCTGCTGCCGCCGCGCAAGGTCAGACACGCCCCCACCGCCACGCCCCCCCGCCACAATAAAAGCACACTGCCTCAACTACAAAATAAAAGACATTCAGACGCTAGAACCTGCTTTACACATTTAACACAAAACATTTAACTGTGAGAAACAGGGAAAAACCCAGAGGAGTAAAAATCATAAATATTTAACATATAGTTAAAACCAAGAAAAAAGAAAATACAAGAAAAAAGGATATAAGTGTAGAATGTAATAAAAACTAGATTAAAATAGAGCGTCTCTCTGTTTTACATATGTAAATGAATATTATTATATTTTCATTTATTCTTATTCTATTTCATTGTGTTGTTATTCTGCTTTTATTCTAGTAATAGTATTCTATTTATCTATGTATAGCACACTATCTGATGGTTAAAGCCAGATCTGCCTACATAATGTATGGATTCAGAAAATATGGGATATTATCCACCAGATGGAGCAAATGAAGGCTTCAGAAACATCTTTATTAAACAATGGAAACCTGTCGTTATTATATCTATGTTTTTGTAATGTAATCATTTCTGTTTTGTCTTTATTATCATTTTATCTTATCATATATATATACATATACATATATATATATATATATATATGTATATGTATATATATATATATGTATATGTATATATATATATATATATATATATATATATATATATATATATATATATATATATATACATATATATATACATATATTTAAATGTGTAGTTATGTATTTATAGTGATTTCTTACATGATTCTTGATTTGAAGTGTAAAGATTATGAGCAGCAGTAAAAAGGGTGAATGTGTAAATTAAAGGAAACATCTGTTGTGTTACTGTTATAAAAGCATGAATATATATTAACTTAATGCCCCCCCCCCCCCCCCCCCCCCTCCAGATGGCGGACATCCAGAAGGTTTACCTCACCTGTCTGTTCCTCACCTACCTGCTCCAGTTCCAGAACGTGTCTCTGCTCAGCTCGCCGCTGCTCAGCCTCCTGATTGGCTCGGTGCTGGCGAGGTACTTCCAGGTAGAGTTAGCCCCGCCCCCCTCGCCCCCCTCGCCCCCCTCGCCCCCCCCCAGCAGTAACAGCTGACTCTTAGACGTTGTTGTGTCTGTGCTGCAGCAGCAGATGAAGGCGGGTCCTCTCCTCGCCAGAGTCATGAAGCTCTTCCTCCACTTCCACCTCGTCTTCACCACCGCCATCACCTTCAGCTACCTGGTCAAGGTACGAGCCGCCGCTGCCGCCGCCGCCGCCGCCGCCGCTCCACAGGTGACATCATCACTCACTGTTACTGAACTAACGTGTCTGTGATTGACAGAAGCTGCTTCCCGCCAGCGAAGGCGACGCCGTGCTGAAGTTCCTGGAGGTGAAGTTTGGCCTCAACACGACCACGTGAGTCATCGTTCAACTAAACGCCCTGTGTGATGTAATCCACAGTAACCTGGTGTAATCTATTACTTTCTCTGTGTGTGTGTGTGTGTGTCAGTGACTTCATCACCAACTTCCTGCTCTGCCACGAGAGTCTGCAGCGCCCGGGTCAGGAGCTGTTCCTGCGGCTGACGCAGGCGTCCGTCCTGCCCTTCTACGTCCTGGTGCTGGCGGTCTGTCTGCTGTCCACGCTGCACGCCGCTGCACGCCGCCTCAGGTAGCACACACACACACACAGAGACACACACACGCTGCACGCCGCTGCACGCCGCCTCAGGTGACACACACACAGAGACACACACACGCTGCACGCCGCTGCACGCCGCCTCAGGTAGCACACACACAGAGACACACACACGCTGCACGCCGCTGCACGCCGCCTCAGGTAGCACACACACACACACACACACACACACGCTGCACGCCGCTGCACGCCGCCTCAGGTGACACAAGCACACACACACACACATACACACGCTCAGGTGACACAAGCACACACACACACACATACACACGCTGCACGCCGCTGCACGCCGCCTCAGGTGACACAAGCACACACACACACACATACACACGCTGCACGCCGCCTCAGGTGACACAAGCACACACACACACACATACACACGCTGCACGCCGCTGCACGCCGCCTCAGGTGACACAAGCACACACACACACACACACACACGCTGCACGCCGCTGCACGCCGCCTCAGGTGACACAAGCACACACACACACACATACACACGCTGCACGCCGCCTCAGGTGACACAAGCACACACACACACACATACACACGCTGCACGCCGCTGCACGCCGCCTCAGGTGACACAAGCACACACACACACACATACACACGCTGCACGCCGCTGCACGCCGCCTCAGGTGACACAAGCACACACACACACACATACACACGCTGCACGCCGCCTCAGGTGACACAAGCACACGCACGCACACACACACACGCTGCACGCCGCTGCACGCCGCCTCAGGTAGCACACACACACAACCACACAGACACACACACGCTGCACGCCGCTGCACGCCGCCTCAGGTGACACAACCACACAACCACACACACGCTGCACGCCGCTGCACGCCGCCTCAGGTGACACAAGCACACACACACGCTGCACGCCGCTGCACGCCGCCTCAGGTGACACAAGCACACACACACGCTGCACGCCGCTGCACGCCGCCTCAGGTGACACGCACACACACACACACGCTGCACGCCGCTGCACGCCGCCTCAGGTAGCACACACACACAACCACACAGACACACACACGCTGCACGCCGCTGCACGCCGCCTCAGGTGACACAACCACACAACCACACACACGCTGCACGCCGCTGCACGCCGCCTCAGGTGACACACACACACACGCTGCACGCCGCTGCACACCGCCTCAGGTGACACAACCACACACACAGAGACACACACAACCACGCACACACACGCTGCACGCCGCCTCAGGTGACACACACACAGAGACACACACACACACGCTGCACGCCGCTGCACACCGCCTCAGGTGACACAACCACACACACAGAGACACACACAACCACGCACACACACGCTGCACGCCGCCTACCGCCGCCTCAGGTGACACAAGCACACACACACACGCTGCACGCCGCTGCACGCCGCCTCAGGTGACACACACACATACACACACACACACACACGCTGCACGCCGCTGCACGCCGCCTCAGGTGACACACACACACGCTGCACGCCGCTGCACGCCGCCTCAGGTGACACACACACAGAGACACACACACACACGCTGCACGCCGCTGCACGCCGCCTCAGGTGACACACACACACACGCTGCACGCCGCTGCACACCGCCTCAGGTGACACAACCACACACACAGAGACACACACAACCACGCACACACACGCTGCACGCCGCCTCAGGTGACACAAGCACACACACACACGCTGCACGCCGCTGCACGCCGCCTCAGGTGACACACACACATACACACACACACACACGCTACACACGCTGCACGCCGCCTCAGGTGACACACGCACATACACACACACACACACGCTGCACGCCGCTGCACGCCGCCTCAGGTGACACACGCACACACACACACACACACACACAGAGACACACACACACGCTGCACGCCGCCTCAGGTGACACGCACACACAACCACACACACACACACACACAGAGACACACACACGCGCTGCACGCCGCTGCACGCCGCCTCAGGTGACACAAGCACACACACACACACAGAGACACACACACGGTGCTGATTCTAGGCTTCTGACTCACGGTGTTTGTCTTTTATTCTATTAAACCTCCAGCCTATTGACATCATGCAGTAAAGAGCCATGAGGTACGAAGGAGTTTTAGAGTCAAACAAAAAATAATCTGGAACAAAAACAAAGCCATGCAAAGAGTGACAGACCGGCTCCTGTAGTAGTATTAGTAAATACTACATATACTACAGGAGAGGAGACAGGCCTATCTTGTAGTATTAGTATTAGTAAATACTACATATACTACAGGAGAGGAGACAGGCCTATCTTGTAGTATTAGTATTAGTAAATACTACATATACTACAGGAGAGGAGACAGGCCTATCTTGTAGTATTAGTATTAGTAAATACTACATATACTACAGGAGAGGAGACAGGCCTATCTTGTAGTATTAGTATTTGTAAATACTACATATACTACAGGAGAGGAGACAGGCCTGTAGTAGTAGTAGTATTTATATTAGTAAATACTACAGGAGGAGATGATATCGGCCGACCCCAAGGAATAATTGACTTCCTATCAGTATTTAAAGGAGAGACAGAGGGATACGAGCTGAGAGGGAAACTTCATATATAAATACTGCATTAAAAAGCACAGTTTAAAAAGAAATGAACACATCGTAACAGGACGGATGTTTTGGGATTAACAGCAGCTTTGATGCTGGTTTGGCTTCATGTTGATAAAAAAGCTCCAGAGCTTCAACTGAAATAAAGAATTAAAGTCTGAAGAGCTTCAGTCGACACCTTTTCAATCTGTGTAACATTTATGAATGAAGTTTGAATTAATGAGTGAATTATTGAATATTGATTGATTGACGGCTGATTGTAACGATTTGTTCACAAGATCAAAGAAACGACCGGCGCTGCTGCTGTTGGACAAATACAGGTGGTTGGGATTATAATCATCTGTGTCTGTGTGGGTCTGTGTGGGTCTGTGTGTGTCTGTGTGTGTTTGTGTGTCAGTGGCGAGCCGGCGGCGGCGGCGTGGCGGCGGCGGCTGCAGCTGGAGGACGGCGGCGTGGGGGACCAACCTGAGGTCGTCTACCACGTCTTCCACACGCTGCTGTTTGGAGCTCTCACTCTGCTGTTTGACGGGTCAGTCTGTCCTCGTCCTCCTTGTTGTTGTTGTTGTTGTTGTTGTTGTTTATCAGCAGGGCCTCTGTCAGGTCTCCATGGTAACCCAGGTCTCTCCCCCCTCAGGATGAAGTTCCTGTGGACGCCGTACGTCTGCATGTTCACGGCGTTCGGCGTGTGTTCTCCTGACGTGTGGATGACGGTGTTCAAGTGGCTGAAGCTGAAGTCCATCCACCCGGTGGTGCTGGTCCGTGACCTCTGACCTCTGACCTCTGACCTCTGACCTCTGACCTCTGACCCCTGACCCCTGACCTCTGACCTCTGACCTCTGACCTCTGACCTCTGACCCCTGACCCCTGACCCCCAGTTCTATCATCATATACTGATCTACATACTGTTGTTCCTGTGTTTCCTCCTCAGTCTCTGATCCTCAGCACGGCCGTTCCCACCATCATCGGCTTCAGTCTGTGGAGAGAGGTGAGACCTGCAGCTCTGAGCTCAGAGGTCAGAGGTCACACCTTTAAAAACAACTTCAGTCCACCTCAAGAGTTTAGGACATATGGACATCAGATGGCGTTGATCTGATCTGATGCACGTCCACGGTGCACGGCTTTGTTCAGGATTTAATTCATGGATTTCATTTCAACATTTCAGCTCAACGTGTCAGTTCCGTTCTGTTGACGTCAGTTTAGACTAAATGTAACAGAAACAAGGCAGAAAAGTGTGTAAAACTCAGGCATGTGGGAGGGGGAGGGGGGGGGTGAGCAGGTCTCATCATGACGTGTCCTCTGTCCTGCTGCAGTACTGTCCTCGTGTCCTGGCCGAGCTGTCTGACCTGCAGGAGTTCTACGACCCGGACACGGTGGAGCTGATGAGCTGGATCAGGTGATGAGACGAGGCTCCTCTCTTTTTTTTTTTTTTTTTTTAATGATTCTCTTTATTGGAAGGATTTCCACAGGTAACAACATACCAGTACAACATGACAGAAGACTTCCAACCCAACATTTTCCCCCATTTTTTCCCTCCCACAATCCCAACCCACTCAAAGATGAACAGTTCTGACTCCAATGACTTGTAAACATTACAGAGTACGTACAAGTGCATGAGTAAGGGAGATAAAGTAGACAAGCAAATGAAATTAAAAAACAAATAAACAAACAAACAAGAAACCCAAACAAACAAATAAACCAAAAAAAACAAAAAACAAAAAGAACAAACAGACAAACCACAATAATAAATAAAATAAATAAAATTCAAATAAGTAGGGGGGGCTCAGTCATCACAATCAGGCAGAGATGATAAAGATTCAATATAATTTAAGAGAGGTTTCCAAGTTTTATCAAAATGGCCTAAGGAACCTTTGAGGGAAAATCTAAGCTTTTCCAGTTTAATGGACAGTAGCACTTCTTTCACCCATCTGCTATGAGATGGAGGTTGAGGGTGTTTCCAGCCTGGCCAATATAGTGGCAAAGGGAAGAACAGTACGCAAAACTTTAGAGGCAAGAGGCTGCAAGGGGGAACCACATAAGGCCAAGAGGGAATCAGGAGATATAGAAGTGTTATATGCTGAGCTTAGAGTATTAAAGATTTCAGACCAAAATGTGGCGAGCTTGGGACAAAACCAAAACATATGGGAATGGTCGGCTGGAGATTGTTTACACCTATTACATGAATCAGTTACATTGGGATAAATCCGAGATAGCCTCAAATTGGTGTAATGAGCTTTGTGTACAACTTTAGAGGCTCCTCTCTGATTGGTCGGTGGGTCTGGGGCGCGTCCGTCTCTGTAACGTCTCGTCTCGTCTCCGTGTGGCGTCCAGGTCTCAGGCGCCGGCGGCCGCCGTGTTTGCAGGAAGTCCTCAGCTGCTGGGGACGGTGAAGCTGTGTTCAGGAGCAGCTGTGACCAGTTTACCCGTGACCTCTGACCTGGAGCTGCTGAGGAGGAGCGAGGAGGTGAGTGACATCACCGATGACCTCGCTGATGATGATGACATGGTCCCTGTTGTGACGGCGTGTCTCCGTCCCGGCGCTGCAGACGTACCAGGTCTACGCCATGAGGTCGGCGGAGGACGTCTACAAGATCCTGACATCCCAGAAGACCAACTACGTGATCATCGAGGAGTCGCTCTGCACCGAGCTGAGCGCCAACAGAGGCTGCAGGGTCAAAGACCTGCTGGACGTCGCCAACGGACACGTGGGTTCATCAGCAAATATTCTATACATCAATATACAGACTGAACATCCTCCTACAGTTCAAGATGAATACAGAGAATGTAGAGTCAGAGATGATCGTTCAGTCAGAGACACTTCATTGTTCTTACTCAACGTGCAACTTAGAGCCAAACTCTGCATTTCTTTTGTACGTTTCATGATACAGGTCTTAAATTTCATCCATAATGGTCTCAAAAAGATCAAAACCTCTGATGCACGTTGCCTTCAGGGACAGTTGTTCATCACCAGTCTCTGTATTTCCCTCTAAAACAACTCTGTGTGGTAACGTTGTGTTATTATCTCATAGCGTGGTGAATGTGCAGGTCACAACTTGTCCACCAGAGCGTTGTGGAGTTGTTGGATTGTGTATTTGATGAGTTTGATGAGGGAAACCAAGAAATCCCATGAGCCTCCGTAGCGTAGCTCTGAGCAGCTCACGGCTCTGCTCCACCGTTCTAAAAACAGCTTGCACCGACAGTTAAAGGTGATGAACCTACTGCTATGACTATAGGGGTTATGGTGATGGGACAGTTGGACTAAATGTTGAACTAACCCTTTAAATTTGAGTTGGTGAAACCCTGCATTAAGACGGCAACTAACGATTATTTTAATTATCAATTAATCTGTCCATTATTTAAACGATTAATCAATGAGTTGTTTGGTCAATAAAATGTCTAAAAACTCAGTTTATCGTCATGAAGGAACAAAGACACCAGAACTATTCCCATGGTTAACGCTGCTGTGCTGTGTGTGTCTGTTGTGTGTGTCTGTTGTGTGTGTCTGTTGTGTGTGTGTGTTGTGTTGCGGTGCAGGTTGTGTACGACAGAGGAGAGATCTACTCGTTCTCCAAACACGGACGCTTCTGCCACGAGATCAAGATGAACTACTCTCCCTACACCAACTACTTCAGCAGAGTCTTCTGGAACCGCTCCTTCCACGTCTACAAGGTCAACGCTGTCATCTCCTTCCAGTACTGACAGCAGCTCCTCCCTCTGTGTGTGTCTGTGTGTGTGTCTGTCCTTCCACGTCTACAAGGTCAACGCCGTCATCTCCTTCCAGTACTGACCACAGCAGCTCCTCTGTCTGTGTGTGTCTGTGTGTGTGTGTCTGTCTGTGTGTGTGTGTCTGTGTGTGTCTGTGTGTGTCTGTGTGTGTGTCTGTCCTTCCACGTCTACAAGGTCAACGCCGTCATCTCCTTCCAGTACTGACAGCAGGCAGCAGCTCCTCTGTGTGTGTCTGTCTGTGTGTGTGTCTGTGTGTCTGTCTGTCTGTGTGTCTGTCTGTGTGTCTGTGTCTGTCTGTGTGTGTGTGTGTGTGTGTGTGTGTGTGTCTGTCTGTGTGTGTGTCTGTCCTTCCACGTCTACAAGGTCAACGCCGTCATCTCCTTCCAGTACTGACGACGGCAGCTCCCTGTGTGTGTGTCTGTCTGTGTGTGTCTGTCTGTGTGTGTCTGTGTGTGTCTGTCTGTGTGTGTGTGTCTGTGTGTGTGTGTGTGTGTGTGTCTGTCTGTGTGTGTGTGTCTGTGTGTGTGTGTGTGTGTGTGTGTGTGTGTGTGTGGGTCAGCTGATTGTGTTGTTGTTGTTGGACTTTGCCATAGTCGTCACTGGACTGTAGTTTTATAAGCCATGTGTTACTGATGCTTCTGTTTCATCTTTATGTGACAAACTCAGTTGTTTCTTTTTGTTGCCTTGACGACAGACGGCGCTCCAGTCATGTGTCATTATGGTCTGTCTTTTAGCTTTAACTCGAGTCCTCACATTTCACTCTGACTCTTAAAGATGAACATAGTCTGAGCGGCGGCGAGGGACACGAGTCGACCCCGACGACCAGACTCTGCTGGTTCATTACATGGTGATTATTGATTTAAAGGGACAGTTCAACATTTAGTTAGCTCCTCCTCTCGCCATAACGTCTATAGTCATAGCAGTAGGTTCATCGTTATTACCTTTAATTATGGGTGCATGTCGTTTTTAGAACGGTGGAGCAGAGCCGTGAGCTGCTCAGAGCTACGCTACTATAGGGATTATGGTGATGGGCCAATTTGCTAAAATGTTGAACTATCCCTTTTCTCTGGTTTCCCACGGTGCCTGCCATGATGCATGATGGGAGTTTGACCTGTTGGACTGAGCCTGGTGCTGGTTCTGATGCCTTACATGTTGTCTGTGACGCTGTCGTTTCCCACGCTGTGGCCGGTACCTGAAGTATTCACTCATCCATCTCCAAAGGCCATGTAGTGATTATTATTTAGGAAAATAAAACTGTACCGACTTGATTCCAATCAAAATGATTTTTTTAAATGTTTTTTTTATAAACGACGAGCTGCTTTTAATGTCGTCTGTTATTGTTTCCAGGTCGTTGTTCCGCTCCTGTTAATCAATCATTATAAAATGGTGAAAGCACTTTGTGTTAGAGTTTGTTTTATCACAGGTTCCTTCTCTGTTCCACATATACATTTATTACAATGCTTTATTCTTTTGATTAGTTTGATATTAATATTTATTTTATATTTATTTTTTTATTTTCAGTTTCAGTTTCTTTTTAAAATTTAAATTTTTAAATCCTGTTCCTGGATAAAAGAATCCTCGGTTAAATGAACGAGACTAATGTGTTTTCTGCGCTAGTTAACGCTCTTTCTTTCAGGCGCAGACTGATAGAGAGGAACAGGTGAGGCCACGCCCCCTTTCAGGTGAAAACAAACTGGCGGTAAATACAAATCTCGCCGTAGTCCGTCTTCATTTGGCCTGTCTAGCATTAACCGGCCTGGAACCTCCTGCAGTAGAATGTTTGTCAGGCAGAAAGACATCACGTCGTTTTACCGGAAAAAATGAAGCAGCGGGGGCTCCGGCACCGGCACCGGCACCGGCACCTCGCTGCGGCATCCGGTGGCACCGGGGTGGCTCCCCCTGGTGGCTCCCCCTGGTGGCACCGGGGAGGATATCAAATATCTTTTAAAATGATACACAGAATAAACAACAACACAACATTAGAAAGGTTGGAGATGATGAAACGATTTCACAAAGATGTTTTGGTGAAATGTACATGTTTTTACTTGAAGGCAACAAAAAGGAAAATTATTTTGGTCTTTTTTTGTAAAACTAATGTTGTTTTTAGGCAAACTTCACATTCATAAAAAACGACTGACTCTAAACCAAACTTCATCCTTTTTTAGCTGCAGCTATAAAACACACACACACACACACACACACACACACACACACACACAGGGCAGTGGAGACACGAGACACTTGTTACAACAGGAAGTTGCAGGATGAGATTAGTCAAGAGGAGGAAGGGTGAAGAAACATGGGGGGGGGGCGAGGTGGTGGTGGTGGGGGGCATGTTTTAACCACTGGGTTGGAAAACTTCTTCACTTTATGAAAGACACGCGGCGGGATAGAAGAATTATTTATTTATATATTATTATTATTATTATTATTATTATTATTATTATTATTATGGGAATGGTTCACACTCCAACACAGTAGGCGGCGGTAAGAAACCCGTGACGTCACATCCTGCGGTGCTACGTCACATCTGGTGGTGAGCTCAGCCAGAGCAGTCTGGTCCTGGTCCTGGTCCCGGTCTCTGGTCCTGGTCTAGGTCTAGGTCCACAGGTCTACAGCAGCAGGTGAGTCTGAACAGAATCTGTTTCATCTGTGAACTGAGTTCAGTCCAGACCGGAAGTTACTGTTGAGACCAGTTTAGTTCTAGACCGGGTCTGGAGCGCACGTGCTGCCGCTAGTTAGTTAGTTAGTTAACGTTAGTTTGGTTGTTAATAAAGTTGTTAATCAAGTTCCGTCTCATCTCCAGACAGAAGACTGACGTCATCATGATGAACACGTGCAGGTAAAACACGTTCAGTTGTTTCAGCAGCTGTGTACATGATGCTACATGCTACATGCTACCACGTGTGTGTATGTGGGGGAGGGGGGGGTATATATATATATATATGTATGTATGTATATATGTATGTATAGTGTGTATGTGCAGAGCCACCCAGCGAGGCGGGTCGTGCCGTGTCTCGTCCTCTGCGGTGTGTGTGTCTGCTACAGAGACCTGGGGCTGTTTGAGGCTGTGCTGCTGCTGCTGCTGCTGCACGGTTATAGGTAAACCCCACACACTGATCAATACCTGATCAATACATCAGGTATTGGCCATATCGATCACGAACCGATGGTTGTGAAGTTTGTTACACACACGTAATTAGAGTAGTTGCTGAGAAACAGAAATGGCCGTTTGTTCCAACAAGACTTGACCCAGAGCGATAGACGACAGAGCTGCGACAGCCTTTGATCTCGCCGCCAGAGCTGCGACAGCCTTTGATCTCGCCGCCAGCCTGGTCACGTGGTTCCAACCTAGGCTGCTGCTGTCATGTTCTTCTATGGGACAGACAGTAGTGAGCTGCTTCAGGGCGGTAAAATGTTAAACATAAACCGTACAAAGGAATATTCACACTGTTAGTGAATGACTGTACACACATCTATGTCAGTTTACAAACAAAAGGTTTTATTTGTACTCCAAATGGAAGATTAGCCTCGCCAGGCTAGCGCCGCCTACTGGTTCAACCATGTAGTCAGGAAACTAGCGTTTCGGTAACCAATCAGCGAACAGATGGGGAAGTGAAGGCAATGACGTTGAACTCAAGGGCTCAAGATCAACCAATGAGCTTCACCGGTGTGTAGCACACGTCACCACCAAGCAGCAGCGATTAGTTGAAGCAAACGGATCCCTACGGCTCGATATAAAACATCCATGGTTCAGACGCTAAAGGAAATGTAGCGGCTTTAAAGGACAGTTCCCCTGTTTCTGTGTCCACATCAAAACTACTCACACTACACACATAGTGTTCCTCAGTAACTACTCTGACTGTGTGTACCTTACTGTAAAGTCTAGTGTTGTTGTGTAGTAAGGATGTGTTGTTGTGTTGTTGTGTAGTAAGGATGTGTTGTTGTGTTGTTGTGTAGCAGGCCTGGCGGAGCGGCTGCAGCTCCAGACTGACGTCTCCTCACCAGGACACTAAACTCTGGACTCAGGTGTGTCGTCCTGCAGCTGCAGGTGTGTATGTGTGTATAATATAGAGGTGTGTGTATATAGGAGTGTGTATAATATAGAGGTGTGTGTATATAGGAGTGTGTATAATATAGAGGAGTGTATATATAGGAGTGTGTGTAGTGTGTATGTGCAGCGCCACCCAGCGAGGCGGGTCCTGCCGTGTCTCGTCCTCTGTGGTGTGTGTGTCTGCTACAGAGACCTGGGGCTGTTTGAGGCTGTGCTGCTGCTGCTGCTGCTGCACGGTTATAGGTAAACCCCACACACTGATCAATACCTGGTCAATACCTGATCAATACCTGATCAATACTGATCAATACTGGTCAATACCTGGTCAATACCTGGTCAATACTGATCAGTATTGACCAGCAGCACGGTTATAGGTAAACCCCAGACTCACCTGGCCTGGTCATTGATTATTGATCAGTAATAGGTGACTCTGAACGTATTGATCCCTCTGTGTCTGAAGCTGCTGTCTCTGTCCTGTAGATGAGTCTGTCCAGTCTGATGGACTGACCCCCCCATGAAGGAGGCGGAGCTACAGGAGGCGGGGCTACAGGAGGCGGAGCCACAGGAGGCGGAGCTACAGGAGGCGGGGCTACGGGAGGCGGAGCTACAGGAGGCGGAGCTACAGGAGGCGGGGCTACAGCTGCAGGTGAGGAGTTCAACCACAAGCATCTTTTTCTTTTCCTGAACAACTTTATTGACTGTAACATTACCATGCTTTTATTTTGTAGAGGAAACAGGAAGTGGAACCACGTTTCTCACCTGGTGGCTGCCCCCCCTTCCCCCCCCTCGGAGGAGAACAGGAAGCAGCAGCCGGAGATCAGAGTTCCTTTGTGTTAATGTAAAGATGTGAAACATGAAATAAAGCTGATCTGGGCTCAGTGTTACCATGACGACGCTGCTGTTTGTCCTCATTACACATTATACAGACACACTCTATATTTAAATATTCAATTCAACTTTATTTATAAAGCACATTTCATGCACAAGGCAGACTCAATGTGCTTCACAACAAAAATCAATCAAATACATAGAAAAAAAAAAGTAAAAGTGCAAATAAAACTGTTTCTGATCTTTTCAAAATAAAAGTCCTGGTTCCACCACTGAAATAACGTTACAGTGAAAAACATTCAACAGAAGAAGAGACGGTTAATTATCTATTCTTATGTCACTCCGTGTGTATTTTGATCATATTGATTTCCAGTTGATCGGTGACGTCATCCCTCCGTCTCCGTCTGAGGAAGGTCGAACCTTCTCTGTTGTTGCTGTGACAACATCTGTTGTTAAAGTCAAACCACGTGGTCAGTAAAGAGTTAATGGATCCGGAACAGACAGAAAAAGACCGACGCTTGAAGTTTTATTTTGAAAGGTATTGTACCTGCGGACCGGATGTGACGTAGTCCGTGTTGTTAGTTTCGGTTCGCGGTCGGAGGAGGAGACGAAGCTCAAGTTTTTGTTCCAGAGAAGAAAAAAGACGAAGAAGATGAAGGTGAAACAACGAGTCAGTGACGTCACACTCTGTCACAGGTCGTTGTTGTTGTGAACAACTTTGTTTACGTTCTGACGTCACTGAGGTAAACATGAGGTCATTGTCACATTGCACCTGTAGCTTCAGTTGTGACGAAACCTCTGTGTGTGTGTGTGTGTGTGTTGCCTTCACTGTCACGTGTTCTCAGGTGGAGAGAAGGAGGTGAAGCTGGTCTCCTTTGACCTTTGACCTCTGAGCAGCTGGTCAGTAACATAAACAGCCTAATGTGCATTAAATTAGACAGAGCGACCACTTTGAGAACCATCAACATTACTTTAGTCAGATAGTTAAGTAGTACTGGTATACTGCAGTATTTATGTATTTTCAGTGAGTATACTGAGTATCACTACTCCAGTGTGTGTGTGTGTGTGTGTGTGTGTGTGTGTGTCTGTGTGTGTGTGTGATAGTGACCTGAACGGAAGCGACACCGGCCTCGTTCTTTCTCCTGATAACGACTTCTTACGTCGTGACCTCCAGACTCTGTTTACAGACACTGACTTTATGTAAATTATATATGAATATAAATAGTTGTGACTGTGTAAGTTGTACGGAGCCCCTGCCCCTGCCGG
Source organism: Decapterus maruadsi (assembly GCA_030347415.2). NCBI lineage: Eukaryota > Metazoa > Chordata > Actinopteri > Carangiformes > Carangidae > Decapterus > Decapterus maruadsi. The sequence goes on from CM064897.1 coordinate 26,866,068, forward strand.
CGTGCCTGTGTAACCCCGTGTGTCCCACCCCTGCCGGCGTGCCTGTGTAACCCCGTGTGTCCCGCCCCTGCCGGCGTGCCTGTGTAACCCCGTGTGTCCTGCCCCTGCCGGCGTGCCTGTGTAACCCCGTGTGTCCCGCCCCTGCCGGCGTGCCTGTGTAACCCCGTGTGTCCTGCCCCTGCCGGCGTGCCTGTGTAACCCCGTGTGTCCCGCCCCTGCCGGCGTGCCTGTGTAACCCCGTGTGTCCCGCCCCTGCCGGCGTGCCTGTGTAACCCCGTGTGTCCCGCCCCTGCCGGCGTGCCTGTGTAACCCCGTGTGTCCCGCCCCTGCCGGCGTGCCTGTGTAACCCCGTGTGTCCCACCCCTGCCGGCGTGCCTGTGTAACCCCGTGTGTGCTGCCCCTGCCGGCGTGCCTGTGTAACCCCGTGTGTCCCGCCCCTGCCGGCGTGCCTGTGTAACCCCGTGTGTCCTCCTGCAGGTTCACCTGACCTCTGACCTCTGACCTCTGACCTCTGACCTTCTTCTTCATGGATTTCCCGGTGGAGTTCACGCTGAACCTGCGGTTCTTCTGCGACTCGTCGGAGGTCAGAGACCTGCTGAGGTCACATGACCTGGTGACCTCTGACCTGGGCGCGGGGCGTCTGCAGGTCCGCGGGTCGTTCCTCCGCCTCAGAGCGGTGAAGCCGCGTCTGGAGCGGCGAGCGGCCCAGACCGTGGTGGTGGACGGTGATGCGTTCAGGTACGCCCAGCGGCTCAGGACGAGAGACGTGGACGCCATCTTGAGGAGCCACGAGGTCACGGCGGCGGTGACGCAGGTCGGAGGAAACGCCTCCATCCGGTTGGTGGGGAGGGGGGCGGAGTCCGCCGCCGCGCAGCTGCAGCGTCTGCTGAGCGGCCTCAGCCAATCACTGCGCACGCAGCAAGTTCCCCAGAAGGACATGGGCCCTGAAGGCCTCGCTCTGCTCCGGACGCTCCGCCAGACGGCGCCGGTCCACGACCCGGCGCCGGTCCACGACCCGGTTCTGGTCCACGACCCGGTTCTGGTCCGGGACTCGGTTCTGGTCCACGACCCGGTTCTGGTCCGGGACTCGGTTCTGGTCCGGGACCCGGTTCTGGTCCGGGACCCGGTTCTGGTCCGGGACTCGGTTCTGGTCCGTGAGACGCAGGACGGACTGCGCCTGGTCGGACCGTCGGCCCAGAGCTTCCAGCTGCAGCAGCTGCTGCTGGGGGCGGCGGCCGGCCAATCAGGACGCAGCGGGAGGACGGCCCACAGCGGCGCCAGGGGGAGGAGCCTCTCCCTGCCGCCAAACAACCGCTCACACAGGAACAGTGGTGCCTTCACTGACCCTCGTCCTGCTGGAGCTGCAGGTTCCTCCCCAGGAGGAGGAGGAGCAGCAGGAGGAGGAGGAGCAGGAGCAGGAGGAGCAGGTTCCTCCCCAGGAGGAGCAGGAGGAGCAGGTTCCTCCCCAGGAGGAGCAGGAGGAGGAGGAGCAGGTTCCTCCCCAGGAGGAGCAGGAGGAGCAGCAGGAGGAGGAGGAGCAGGTTCCTCCCCAGGAGGAGCAGGAGGAGCAGCAGGAGGAGGAGGAGCAGGTTCCTCCCCAGGAGGAGCAGGAGGAGCAGCAGGAGGAGGAGGAGCAGGTTCCTCCCCAGGAGGAGCAGGAGGAGCAGGAGCAGGAGGAGCAGGTTCCTCCCCAGGAGGAGCAGGAGGAGCAGGTTCCTCCCCAGGAGGAGCAGGAGGAGCAGGAGGAGCAGGTTCCTCCCCAGGAGGAGGAGGAGGAGCAGGAGGAGGAGCAGGTTCCTCCCCAGGAGGAGCAGCAGCAGCAGCAGGAGGAGCAGCAGGAGGAGCAGCAGGAGGAGCAGGTTCCTCCTGGTGGCGGCCTGCAGCAGCAGCAGCAGCAGCTTCAGCTCTGAGGAGGAGATTCCGTCGAAGCAGGAAGTGACACAGGAAACCTGCGCTGACACGATTTGACAGACGTGTCAGTGAACGCATCACCAGTCAAACTGTGGAGCTGGAACTGGGTCAGAACAACAACAACAACAACAACAACAACATCAACACAAACACAGACTAACACACAGGAAGTGATGAATGAAGACAGTTAAATATCACTTTGACTTCTATGATGTCAGTTAATGATAAATAACCCCCCTCCCCCCATTTCCATTATCTTTAATCAAACTGAAACTTTATTGAAACAACAACAATGGCGGTCTGTGATGTCACCTCAGGTCTTTAATCTGTTCTAAACTCTTCATGCTGTTGTCGTAGTAACAGTCTAATAAAATGTATACAATAATTTAGAAAACGTGTCGACATCCCGTCACCTAGCGGGCGGCTAACGGTTAGCGGTGAGCTGAACCTGCAGATGAGTCACTGTGGTTGCCACGGGAACAAAATGTTGAGCTGTGGTTGCTACGGCAGCAGAGTGTTTAGGTGAAAACAGCGGCGGTTCCTCTGGCGTATGAGGTGTCGTCAGTGTCACCGGCAGTGTTCCCTGTTCCCTGTTCCCTGTTCCCTGCTCTGTTCCCTGCTGTGTTCCCTGTTCCCTGTTCCCTGTTCCCTGTTCCCTGTTCCCTGTTGTGTTCCCTGTTCCCTGTTCTGTTCCCTGTTCCCTGTTCTGTTCCCTTCTCTGTTCCCTGTTCCCTGCTCCGTTCCCTGTTCTGTTCCCTGTTCGGTTCCCTGCTGTGTTCCCTTCTCTGTTCCCTGTTCGGTTCCCTGTTCTGTTCCCTGTTCTGTTCCCTGTTCTGTTCCCTGTTCCCTGTTCTGTTCCCTGTTCCCTGTTTGGTTCCCTTCTCTGTTCCCTGTTCCGTTCCCTGTTCCCTGTTCTGTTCCCTGTTCTGTTCCCTGTTCTGTTCCCTGTTCCCAGTTCTGTTCCCTGTTCTGTTCCCTGTTCCCTGTTCTGTTCCCTGTTCCCTGTTCCCTGTTCCGTTCCCTGTTCCCTGTTGTGTTCCCTGTTCCCTGTTCTGTTCCCTGTTCTGTTCCCTGTTCCCTGTTCTGTTCCCTGTTCCCTGTTGTGTTCCCTGCTCCGTTCCCTGTTCTGTTCCCTTCTCTGTTCCCTGTTCTGTTCCCTGTTCTGTTCCCTGTTCTGTTCCCTGTTCCCTGTTCTGTTCCCTGTTCCCTGTTCCCTTCTCTGTTCCCTGTTCCCTGTTCTGTTCCCTTCTCTGTTATCTGTTCCCTGTTCTGTTCCCTGTTGTGTTCCCTGCTCCGTTACGTGTTTGGTTCCCTGTGCTGTTCCCTGTGCTGTTCCCTGCTCTGTTCCCTGTGCTGTTCCCTGTTCTGTTCCCTGTTCCCTGCTCCGTTCCCTGTTCTGTTCCCTGTGCTGTTCCCTGCTCTGTTCCCTGTGCTGTTCCCTGCTCTGTTCCCTGCTGTGTTCCCTGTTCCCTGCTGTGTTCTCTGTTCCCTGTTCTGTTCCCTGCTGTGTTCCCTGTTCCCTGTTGTGTTCCCTGTTCCATTCCCTGTTCCCTGTTGTGTTCCCTTCTCTGTTCCCTGTTGTGTTCCCTGCTCTGTTCCCTGTTCTGTTCCCTTCTCTGTTCCCTGTTCCCTGTTCTGTTCCCTGTTCTGTTCCCTTCTCTGTTCCCTGTTCTGTTCCCTTCTCTGTTCCCTGTTCCCTGTTCTGTTCCCTGCTCCCTTCCTTGTTCGGTTCCCTGTTCCCTGTTCCGTTCCCTGTTCCCTGTTCCCTGTTCTGTTCCCTGTTCTGTTCCCTGTTCTGTTCCCTGTTCCCTGCTCTGTTCCCTGTTGTGTTCCCTGTTCCCTGTTCCCTGTTGTGTTCCCTGCTCCGTTCCCTGCTCCGTTCCCTGTGCTGTTCCCTGTTCTGTTCCCTGTTCTGTTCCCTGTTCTGTTCCCTGTTCCCTGTTCTGTTCCCTGTTCCCTGTTCCCTTCTCTGTTCCCTGTTCCCTGTTCCGTTCCCTGTTCCCTGTTGTGTTCCCTGTTCCCTGTTCTGTTCCCTGTTCTGTTCCCTGTTCTGTTCCCTGTTCCCAGTTCTGTTCCCTGTTGTGTTCCCTGTTCCCTGTTCTGTTCCCTGTTCCCTGTTGTGTTCCCTGCTCCGTTCCCTGTTCTGTTCCCTTCTCTGTTCCCTGCTCTGTTCCCTGTTGTGTTCCCTGCTCTGTTCCCTGTTGTGTTCCCTGTTCCCTGTTCTGTTCCCTGTTCCTTGTTCCCTGCGCTGTTCCCTGTTCCCTGTTGTGTTCCCTGTTCCCTGTTCTGTTCCCTGTTCTGTTCCCTGTTCTGTTCCCTGTTCCCAGTTCTGTTCCCTGTTGTGTTCCCTGTTCCCTGTTCTGTTCCCTGTTCCCTGTTGTGTTCCCTGCTCCGTTCCCTGCTCCGTTCCCTGTGCTGTTCCCTGTTCGGTTCCCTGTTCTGTTCCCTGTTCTGTTCCCTGTTCCCTGTTCTGTTCCCTGTTCCCTGCTCCCTTCTCTGTTCCCTGTTCCCTGTTCCGTTCCCTGTTCCCTGTTGTGTTCCCTGTTCCCTGTTCTGTTCCCTGTTCTGTTCCCTGTTCTGTTCCCTGTTCCCTGCTCCCTTCTCTGTTCCCTGTTCCCTGTTCCGTTCCCTGTTCCCTGTTGTGTTCAGAGCTGCAGAGCTGTTCAGAGCTGCAGAGCCTGTTCTGTTCCACTGTGTCTGGAAGAGGGCCAGCGGAAGCCAGTTCTGTTCCCTGTTGTAAAGATCCCTCCTGCTCTTTCTGGTCCTGGTGTGGTGTTCCCTGCTCCAGGATGACCCTGCTCTGTTTGTCCACCGCTCTGTTCTGTTGTGACCCTGACTGAGTTCCCTGTTGTGTTCCCACGGCCACGCCCACGGCCACGCCCACTCAGGACCAGTCTGTAGCGTCTTCCTCCTCCGGCTGCTCTCTGTTCCTGTTCGCTGTTCCCTGCTCTGTTCCTGGAGGCTGATTCCCTGTCTGTTCCCGAGCTGGAGGGGCTGGAGTTTGGGAAGTCGGACTTTCGTTCTTCTGGACGAGGTTCCCTGGAGCAGTTCATGGAGAACCTGAAGCTGAGGTGAGGGGGGGGTTCCCTGGGGGGGGTTCCCAAAAGACGACTTCATGTGTCCTCAGGTCTTTGCTGAGTCGTTGTTATAAAGTTAAACTGGCGGTAGAAGGTCTGAGGACAGAGGACAGATGTTCATGAGCTGGAGACAGAGAGACGGAGACAGACACGAGGCTTCGACATGAACCTGGTCTGATTCCACATGTGGAGCAGCTGTGTCCTCTCAGTCTGTGTCCTCTCAGTCTGTGTCCTCTCAGTCTGTCTTCTCTCAGTCTGTCCTCTCAGTCTGTGTCAGTCTGTGTCCTCTCAGTCTGTCTCCTCTCAGTCTGTCTCCTCTCAGTCTGTGTCCTCTCAGTCTGTGTCCTCTCAGTCTGTGTCCTCTCAGTCTGTCTCCTCTCAGTCTGTGTCCTCTCAGTCTGTGTCCTCTCAGTCTGTGTCAGTCTGTGTCCTCTCAGTCTGTGTCCTCTCAGTCTGTCTCCCCTGCTCTGTTCCCTGTTGTGTCTCCTGTCTCTGTTCCCTGTCTGTCTGTTCCTCTCAGTCTGTTCCTCTCAGTCTGTGTCCTCTGTCTGTTCCTCTCAGTCTGTGTCCTCTCAGTTCTGTTCCTGTTCCCTGTCTGTTCCCTCAGTCTGTGTTCCTGTTCCCTGTCTGTCTCCTGCTCCTGTGCTCTGTCTGTGTTCCCTGTTGTGTTCCCTGTTGTGTTCCCTGTCTGTGTTCCTCTCAGTCTGTTCCTCTCAGTCTGTTCCTCTCAGTCTGTTCCCTCAGTCTGTTCCTCTTCCCTGTCTGTGTCCTCTCAGTCTGTGTTCCTCTCAGTCTGTGTCCTCCAGTCTGTGTCCTCTCAGTCTGTCTCCTCTCAGTCTGTGCTCTCTCAGTCTGTGTCCTCTCAGTCTGTCACGATGAGCTGCTGCTGCCGAGTCTGTGTCCTCTCAGTCTGTCCCTTGGAGTCTGTGTCCTTCAGTCTGTCGCCTCTCAGTCTGTCTCCTCTGGGAAGTTCCTCAGTCCTTCAGTCTGTCCAGTCAGTCTGTGTCCAGAGCTGCAGTCTGTCAGAGTCTGTGTCCTCTCAGTCTGTCTCCTCTCAGTCTGTGTCCTCACTGCGTGTCAGGAAGAGGGCGACAGCAGCGGAAGCAGAAGTGCGTTGTGTGTTAGTAAAGATAGCCTCCTGCTCTTTATATAGGTCCTGGTGTGGGTGCGGCGTCTGCGGCTGACCTCTCAGTCTGTCCACCGCCGTTCTGTGTGACTTGACTCAGTCTGTGTCCTCTCAGTCTGTCACGCCTCAGTCTGTGTCCTCTCAGTCTGTCTCCTCTCAGTCTGTGTCCTCTCAGTCTGTGTCCTCTCAGTCTGTGTCCTCTCAGTCTGTGTCCTCTCAGTCTGTGTCCTCTCAGTCTGTCTCCTCTCAGTCTGTGTCCTCTCAGTCTGTGTCCTCTCAGTCTGTCTCCTCTCAGTCTGTGTCCTCTCAGTCTGTCTCCTCTCAGTCTGTGTCCCGGCTGCTCGTCTGCAGCTCCACACACGTTTTATTTCCTCAGTCTTTGCTCAGCAGTCGTTGTTATAAAGTTAAACTGGCGGTAGAAGGTCTGAGGACAGATGTTCATGAGCTGGAGACAGAGAGACGGAGACAGAGACGAGGCTTCGACATGAACCTGGTCTGATTCCACATGTGGAGCAGCTGTGTCCTCTCAGTCTGTGTCCTCTCAGTCTGTGTCGTCTCAGTCTGTGTCCTCTCAGTCTGTGTCCTCTCAGTCTGTGTCCTCTCAGTCTGTCTCCTCTCAGTCTGTGTCCTCTCAGTCTGTGTCAGTCTGTGTCCTCTCAGTCTGTCTCCTCTCAGTCTGTCTCCTCTTGTCTCTGTCGATGACCCCAGTCACTGTCTGCTGGGGTTTTCTCACTTCAGTTGAAAGAGTCCTCTCAGTCTGTGTGAAGTTTACTGTTTCTGTCTGAGACTGTCTCCTTATCAGTCTGTAGGGTCCTCTCAGTCTGTCCGGTCCTGGACTCACGTCTGTGTCCTCTCAGTCTGTCTCCTCTCAGTCTGTGTCCTCCCAGTCTGTGTCAGACTCTCAGTCTTGTGTCAGTCTGTTTCCTCTGAGCAGGTGAGCTGTGTCCTCTCAGTCTGTGTCGTCTCAGTCTGTGTCCTCTCAGTCTGTGTCCTCTCAGTCTGTGTCCTCTCAGTCCGTGTTTCTGCTCTCAGCTGTCAATCAACCTCCTGAAACTGTGTCCTCTCAGTCTGTCTCCTCTCAGTCTGTCTCCCTCAGTCTGTGTCCTCTCAGTCTGTCTCCTCTCAAGTCTGTGGTTCTCTCAGTCTGAATGAGCAGTCTGTTTCCTCTCAGTCTGTACTCCTCTCAGTCTGTCAGTCTGGAGTCCTCTCAATCTGTTGTTAAAGGGATATGTCTCCTCTCAGTCTGTTTCCTCTCAGTCTGTGTCCTCTCAGTCTGTGACCCTCAGTCTGTGTCACTCAGTCTGTCCACTGTGCAGTCTGTAACCATCAGTCTGTGTCCTCTCAGTCTGTGTCCTCTCAGTCTTAGTGTCTCAGTCTGTCTCCTCTCAGTCTGTTCCTCTCAGTCCTGCCTCAGTCTGTGTCCTCTCAGTCTGCTCAAACACTGGAAGTCTCAGTCTGTGTCGTCTCAGTCTGTCTCCTCTCACTGTCTAATCTCAGTCTGTCTCTCAAACACTGGAAGTGTGTCTCCTTCAGTCTGTGTCCTCCACCTAAAGTCTGTCTCCTCTCAGTCTGTGTCCTCTCAGTCTGTCTCCTCTCAGTCTGTGTCCTCTCAGTCTGTGTCCTCTCAGTCTGTGTCCTCTCAGTCTGTGTCCTCTCAGTCTGTCTCCTCTCAGTCTGTGTCCTCTCAGTCTGTGTCCTCTCAGTCTGTGTCCTCTCAGTCTGTGTCCTCTCAGTCTGTGTCCTCTCAGTCTGTGTCCTCTCAGTCTGTGTCGTCTCAGTCTGTCTCCTCTCAGTCTGTCCTCTCAGTCTGTCTCCTCTCAGTCTGTGTCCTCTCAGTCTGTCTCCTCTCAGTCTGTCCTCTCAGTCTGTCTCCTCTCAGTCTGTCCTCTCAGTCTGTCTCCTCTCAGTCTGTCCTCTCAGTCTGTCTCCTCTCAGTCTGTGTCGTCTCAGTCTGTGTCCTCTCAGTCTGTGTCGTCTCAGTCTGTCTCCTCTCAGTCTGTCTCCTCTCAGTCTGTGTCCTCTCAGTCTGTGTCCTCTCAGTCTGTGTCCTCTCAGTCTGTCTCCTCTCAGTCTGTGTCCTCTCAGTCTGTGTCCTCTCAGTCTGTCTCCTCTCAGTCTGTGTCCTCTCAGTCTGTGTCCTCTCAGTCTGTGTCAGTCTGTGTCCTCTCAGTCTGAAATGTCCCTTATGACTAACTGCAGCTCCACACACGTTTTATTTCTGTCCAGTCTCACTTCCTCAGCATGTCTGTTAATGTGTTGAGTTCATCAAGGGAAGATGAAAAGACAGAAGACAGAGACAAAGTTACAGATTTTTATTGTGTAAACTTTACCGTTTACGTTTCTGCCTAGTTTCCTTAGTTTGTTTCAGTCTCTGCCTGTCTGTCCTCAGCCGTTGGACGTCTCTGTGTCTCCGTGTCTCTGCCTGTCTGTCCTCAGCCGTTGGACGTCTCTGTGTCTCCGTGTCTCTGCCTGTCTGTCCTCAGCCGTTGGACGTCTCTGTGTCTCTGCCTGTCTGTCCTCAGCCGTTGGACGTCTCTGTGTCTCCGTGTCTCTGCCTGTCTGTCCTCAGCCGTTGGACAACACGGTTGCAGCTCCAGTTTCATCACAGACCTGACCAGACTTGTCCCTCTTGTGTCTCTGCTGCGATGACCCCTTCACTGTCTGCTGGGTTTTTCTACACTTCTGTTGAAAGAGGAGCGGCAGCTGCAGGCGGTGGTGAAGGATTTACTGTTTCTGTCTGAGACTGAACCGTTATCAGTTTTAGGACCGTTCATTCCGTCCGGTTCCTGGACTCACGCTGGGTGTGCGTGCACCGTTGTACTCGGCGTCCCCACCCTCAGCGCACAGACAGCAGCGTTAGTCAGTCATTAGTGTGAGTAGTTTTATGGTGAGCAGGTGAGCCGGGCCGCGCTGCTCTGTGGCGTTTATGAGCAGGAAGGAACCGGCTCACTTCTGTATTCGGCCTCAGAGGAAACCTCAGCTCCACCTCCGTGTTTCTGCTCTCAGCTGTCAATCAACCTCCTGAAACTGGTGTTTCTGACCCACACGCCGCTTCATAGTGAAACTTCCCAGCGCTGCTCTCAGGCCGTAAATGAAGAAGGAAGTGTAGAAAGGTTCACGGTGTGAATGAGCAGCGTTTCATTACCCACACTTACTCACACATAATGACCTGGAGCCGGTAAATGTTGTTAAAGGGATAAGCCATCTTTTTTTTTTATGTGTCTTGCCTCACTCCCAAGTCCATGACCAGCAGATAGACTCCATCCTTTCCACTGTGCGTGCAGTAACCATGGAGATAGAGCCGTATCGCTGTAAATAGCTTAGCTCAAACACTGGAAGTGTATGGGTAGTGTTAGCCTTAGCTTAGCTCAAACACTGGAAGTGTATGGGTAGTGTTAGCCTTAGCTTAGCTCAAACACTGGAAGTGTATGGGTAGTGTTAGCCTGCCTCCACCTAAAGTAGCTAATTAGCTTAGCTCAAACACTGGAAGTGTATGGGTAGTGTTAGCCTGCCTCCACCTAAAGTAGCTAATTAGCTTAGCTCAAACACTGGAAGTGTATGGGTAGTGTTAGCCTGCCTCCACCTAAAGTAGCTAATTAGCTTAGCTCAAACACTGGAAGTGTATGGGTAGTGTTAGCCTGCCTCCACCTAAAGTAGCTAATTAGCTTAGCTCAAACACTGGAAGTGTATGGGTAGTGTTAGCCTGCCTCCTACCGAGAGTTTTTTCAGCTTTGAGAGCTAGAGTTGCTGAAGAGTTTCTCTGATGACTTTAGGTGGAGGCAGGCTAACACTACCCATACACTTCCAGTGTTTGAGCTAAGCTAACTGATTGACGGACTAGCTGTTTACTGATGGATGGTGGCGTCTCCAGCTTCTCTCACATAAAGCTTTAGCGTATGTTAGCGTTAGCTCGTCACTTCATCACCAGTGTGAAATGTCACTTATGACATAACGGAGCAGAAACTGATGAGTCATGATCCCCCCCCACACACACACACACACACACATGTCTGTTAATGTGTTTGACGGTTCATCAAGTGGAAGATGAAAAGATCCTAAAAGACACAAAGTTACAGATGTTTACATTTGAAACTTTATCGTTTAGTTTTTATTTAGTTTCATTAGTTTGTTTCAGTCGTGGGGTTTGAACCCAGTGAGTAAATAGTGAACGTTGTTTCCCGCCGTCGTCGTGGTCGTCGTGGTCGTCGTGGTCGTGGTCGTCGTTCTCCTGCTGCTGCTGCTTCGTTTCCATGTTTCACTTTCAACCTGTAGAAACTAAAACACTGATAGAAAGAGAGTTTGATGTTGAACAGATCATTTCATCTTCCACTGGATGAACTGTTAAACACATTAACAGACGAGGGGGGGGTAAACCTTGAGGTGCTGCCCCCCCCCCCCCCCCAGGAGGTTACACAAGGCAGTGACGCCCTTTGAACCACAAGTTTCACTTCCTGCTTTCAGAGAACAGCGTTGTGTCACTTCCTGCCTGAGACGACGAGCTGATCTTTATAGAATCATCTGAGTTTCATGAAACTGTCGCAGAAAGACTCTGTTGGCGCACACACACACACACACACACACACACACACACACACACACACACACGCACACACACACACACACACACACACACACACACACACACACACACACACACACACACACACACACAGGTGGGGCACAGCACACCAAACATACATTACATCATATACGTCTGTCTCACTTCAATGTTTACGATCCTCAAACTCATTTAAAGACAAAGAAAACAAAGTAAATATAAAATTCAGTTTTTAATGATGATTTCAATTAATAAGGAAACAAGACAAAACCAGACTGATCCAGACCAGACTGATCCAGACCAGATTGATCCAGACCAGACTGATCTAGACCAGACTGATCTAGACCAGACTGATCCAGACCAGACTGATCCAGACCAGACTGATCCAGACCAGACTGATCTAGACCAGACTGATCCAGACCAGACTGATCTAGACCAGACTGATCTAGACCAGACTGATCCAGACCAGACTGATCCAGACCAGACTGATCCAGACCAGACTGATCCAGATTGAGACTGATCTACACCAGACTGATCCAGACCAGACTGATCCAGACCAGACTGATCCAGACCAGACTGATCCAGACCAGACTGATCCAGACCAGACTGATCCAGACCAGACTGATCCAGACCAGACTGATCTAGACCAGACTGATCCAGACCAGACTGATCCAGACCAGACTGATCGACTGATCCAGACCAGACTGATCCAGACCAGACTGATCCAGACCGGACTGATCCAGACCAGACTGATCGACTGATCCAGACCAGACTGATCCAGACCGGACTGATCCAGACCAGACTGATCCAGACCAGACTGATCCAGACCAGACTGATCCAGACCGGACTGATCCAGACCGGACTGATCCAGACCAGACTGATCCAGACCAGACTGATCCAGACCAGACTGATCTAGACCGGACTGATCCAGACCAGACTGATCCAGACCAGATTGATCCAAACCAGCTTGATCCAGACCAGACTGATCCAGACCAGACTGATCCAGACCAGACTGATCCAGACCAGACTGATCCAGACCAGACTGATCCAGACCAGACCAGACTGATCCAGACCAGACTGATCCAGACCAGACTGATCCAGATTGTGACGGTGCTGCCGTGTGATTGGTGGACAGGTTTGAGAAGGGGCGGATCTACACCTACATCGGGGAGGTGGTGGTCTCGGTGAACCCCTACAGACAGATGGACATCTACGGCGAGGACAGCATCGACGCCTACAGAGGCCGCGAGCTCTACGAGAACCCGCCGCACCTGTACGCCGTGTCCGACGCCGCCTACAAGGCCATGAAGCGCCGCGCCAAGGACACCTGCATCGTCATCTCAGGTCAGTCTGGTCACATGACCACACACGATGCCTTCACTGACCTCACGGAGACGCCGTGCAGCCCAGTCAACGTTGTCAGGGTTCCTACGCATCCTGGAAAACCTGGAAAACCTGGAAAACAGTTGAATTTTCCAGTCCATGGTTCATCAAGGTGTTGTTGTGTTGTTGTTGTGTTGTTGTTGTGTTGTTGCTGCTGCAGGTGAAAGCGGAGCAGGAAAGACGGAGGCCAGTAAATACATCATGAAGTACATCGCAGCCATAACCAACCCCAGCCAGAGGGGGGAGGTGGAGAGGTGAGGGGGGGGGCAGGGGGGGGGGCAGGAGGGGGGGGGGGAAATAAAAACAGACTGAAAAACTAAATAAAAATAAAAACTAGTAAACATTTTAAACTCTGATCACCTTGTGTCTCACCTGTGCGTCCTCGCCGCGGCGCCGCAGCGTGAAGAACGTGCTGCTCAAGTCCAACTGCGTCCTGGAGGCCTTCGGCAACGCCAAGACCAACCGCAACGACAACTCCAGCCGCTTCGGAAAATACATGGACATCAACTTCAACTTCAACGGAGAGCCGACGGGAGGACACATCAACAACTACCTGCTGGAGAAGGTCTGTCTTCTCCTGGTTCATTTATGGTCCCTGAAGGCAGCGTGAGGGCCCTGAAGGCAGCGTGAGGTCCCTGAAGGCAGCGTGAGGGCCCTGAAGGCAGCATGAGGTCCCTGAAGGCAGCATGAAGGCAGCGTGAGGGCCCTGAAGGCAGCGTGAGGTCCCTGAAGGCAGCATGAAGGCAGCGTGAGGGCCCTGAAGGCAGCGTGAGGTCCCTGAAGGCAGCGTGAGGTCCCTGAAGGCAGCATGAAGGCAGCATGAGGTCCCTGAAGGCAGCGTGAGGTCCCTGAAGGCAGCGTGAGGGCCCTGAAGGCAGCGTGAGGTCCCTGAAGGCAGCATGAGGTCCCTGAAGGCAGCATGAGGTCCCTGAAGGCAGCGTGAGGTCCCTGAAGGCAGCGTGAGGTCTCTGAAGGCAGCGTGAGGTCCCTGAAGGCAGCACGAGGTCCCTGAAGGCAGCGTGAGGTCCCTGAAGGCAGCATGATGTACCTGAAGGCAGCATGAGGTCCCTGAAGGCAGCGTGAGGTCCCTGAAGGCAGCGTGAGATCCCTGAAGGCAGCGTGAGGTCCCTGAAGGCAGCGTGAGGGCCCTGAAGGCAGCGTGAGGTCCCTGAAGGCAGCATGAGGTCCCTGAAGGCAGCATGAGGTCCCTGAAGGCAGCGTGAGGTCCCTGAAGGCAGCGTGAGGTCTCTGAAGGCAGCGTGAGGTCCCTGAAGGCAGCACGAGGTCCCTGAAGGCAGCGTGAGGTCCCTGAAGGCAGCATGATGTACCTGAAGGCAGCATGAGGTCCCTGAAGGCAGCGTGAGGTCCCTGAAGGCAGCGTGAGATCCCTGAAGGCAGCATGAGGTCCCTGAAGGCAGCATGAGGTCCCTGAAGGCAGCGTGAGGGCCCTGAAGGCAGCGTGAGGTCCCTGAAGGCAGCATGAGGTCCCTGAAGGCAGCATGAGGTCCCTGAAGGCAGCATGATGTACCTGAAGGCAGCATGAGGTCCCTGAAGGCAGCACAGTGTCAGATTAACGGAGGTCCCTGAAGGCAGCATGATGTACCTGAAGGCAGCATGAGGTCCCTGAAGGCAGCGTGAGGTCCCTGAAGGCAGCGTGAGATCCCTGAAGGCAGCATGAGGTCCCTGAAGGCAGCATGAGGTCCCTGAAGGCAGCATGAGGTCCCTGAAGGCAGCATGAGGTCCCTGAAGGCAGTGTGAGGTCCCTGAAGGCAGCATGAGGTCCCTGAAGGCAGCGTGAGGTCCCTGAAGGCAGCGTGAGGTCCCTGAAGGCAGCGTGAGGTCCCTGAAGGCAGCATGAGGTCCCTGAAGGCAGCACAGTGTCAGATTAACGGAGGTCCCTGAAGGCAGCACAGTGTCAGATTAACGGAGGTCCCTGAAGGCAGCATGATGTACCTGAAGGCAGCATGAGGTCCCTGAAGGCAGCGTGAGGTCCCTGAAGGCAGCGTGAGGTCCCTGAAGGCAGCGTGAGGTCCCTGAAGGCAGCGTGAGGTCCCTGAAGGCAGCGTGAGGTCCCTGAAGGCAGCGTGAGGTCCCTGAAGGCAGCGTGAGGGCCCTGAAGGCAGCGTGAGGTCCCTGAAGGCAGCATGAGGTCCCTGAAGGCAGCATGAGGTCCCTGAAGGCAGCATGAGGTCCCTGAAGGCAGCATGAGGTCCCTGAAGGCAGCATGAGGTCCCTGAAGGCAGCACAGTGTCAGATTAACGGAGGTCCCTGAAGGCAGCATGATGTACCTGAAGGCAGCATGAGGTCCCTGAAGGCAGCGTGAGGTCCCTGAAGGCAGCGTGAGGGCCCTGAAGGCAGCATGAGGTCCCTGAAGGCAGCATGAGGTCCCTGAAGGCAGCACAGTGTCAGATTAACGGAGATCCCTGAAGGCAGCATGATGTACCTGAAGGCAGCATGAGGTCCCTGAAGGCAGCGTGAGGTCCCTGAAGGCAGCGTGAGATCCCTGAAGGCAGCATGAGGTCCCTGAAGGCAGCATGAGGTCCCTGAAGGCAGCGTGAGGTCCCTGAAGGCAGCGTGAGGTCCCTGAAGGCAGCATGATGTACCTGAAGGCAGCATGAGGTCCCTGAAGGCAGCGTGAGGTCCCTGAAGGCAGCGTGAGATCCCTGAAGGCAGCATGAGGTCCCTGAAGGCAGCATGAGGTCCCTGAAGGCAGCGTGAGGTCCCTGAAGGCAGCGTGAGGTCCCTGAAGGCAGCATGAGGTCCCTGAAGGCAGCATGAGGGCCCTGAAGGCAGCGTGAGGTCCCTGAAGGCAGCATGAGGGCCCTGAAGGCAGCATGAGGGCCCTGAAGGCAGCGTGAGGTCCCTGAAGGCAGCATGAGGTCCCTGAAGGCAGCATGAGGTCCCTGAAGGCAGCATGAGGGCCCTGAAGGCAGCGTGAGGTCCCTGAAGGCAGCGTGAGGTCCCTGAAGGCAGCATGAGGTCCCTGAAGGCAGCATGAGGTCCCTGAAGGCAGCACAGTGTCAGATTAACGGAGGTCCCTGAAGGCAGCATGATGTACCTGAAGGCAGCATGAGGTCCCTGAAGGCAGCGTGAGGTCCCTGAAGGCAGCGTGAGATCCCTGAAGGCAGCATGAGGTCCCTGAAGGCAGCATGAGGTCCCTGAAGGCAGCGTGAGGGCCCTGAAGGCAGCACAGCCTCAGATTAACGGAGGTCCCTGAAGGCAGCATGAGGTCCCTGAAGGCAGCATGAGGGCCCTGAAGGCGGCCTCAGATTAACGGAGGTCCCTGAAGGCAGCACAATGTCAGATTAACGGAGGTCCCTGAAGGCAGCACGGCCTCAGATTAACGGAGGTCCCTGAAGGCAGCGCGGCCTCAGATTAACGGAGGTCCCTGAAGGCAGCACAATGTCAGATTAACGGAGGTCCCTGAAGGCAGCACAGTGTCAGATTAACGGAGGTCCCTGAAGGCAGCACAGTGTCAGATTAACGGAGGTCTCTGAAGGCAGCACAGTGTCAGATTAACGGAGGTCCCTGAAGGCAGCACAGTGTCAGATTAACGGAGGTCTCTGAAGGCAGCACGGCCTCAGATTAACGGAGGTCCCTGAAGGCAGCACAGTGTCAGATTAACGGAGGTCCCTGAAGGCAGCACGGCCTCAGATTAACGGAGGTCCCTGAAGGCAGCGCGGCCTCAGATTAACGGAGGTCCCTGAAGGCAGCACAATGTCAGATTAACGGAGGTCCCTGAAGGCAGCACAGTGTCAGATTAACGGAGGTCCCTGAAGGCAGCACGGCCTCAGATTAACGGAGGTCCCTGAAGGCAGCGCGGCCTCAGATTAACGGAGGTCCCTGAAGGCAGCACAATGTCAGATTAACGGAGGTCCCTGAAGGCAGCACAGTGTCAGATTAACGGAGGTCCCTGAAGGCAGCATGATGTACCTGAAGGCAGCATGAGGTCCCTGAAGGCAGCGTGAGGTCCCTGAAGGCAGCGTGAGATCCCTGAAGGCAGCATGAGGTCCCTGAAGGCAGCGTGAGGTCCCTGAAGGCAGCGTGAGGTCCCTGAAGGCAGCGTGAGGTCCCTGAAGGCAGCGTGAGGTCCCTGAAGGCAGCGTGAGGGCCCTGAAGGCAGCGTGAGGTCCCTGAAGGCAGCATGAGGTCCCTGAAGGCAGCATGAGGTCCCTGAAGGCAGCATGAGGTCCCTGAAGGCAGCATGAGGTCCCTGAAGGCAGCATGAGGTCCCTGAAGGCAGCACAGTGTCAGATTAACGGAGGTCCCTGAAGGCAGCATGATGTACCTGAAGGCAGCATGAGGTCCCTGAAGGCAGCGTGAGGGCCCTGAAGGCAGCATGAGGTCCCTGAAGGCAGCATGAGGTCCCTGAAGGCAGCACAGTGTCAGATTAACGGAGATCCCTGAAGGCAGCATGATGTACCTGAAGGCAGCATGAGGTCCCTGAAGGCAGCGTGAGGTCCCTGAAGGCAGCGTGAGATCCCTGAAGGCAGCATGAGGTCCCTGAAGGCAGCATGAGGTCCCTGAAGGCAGCGTGAGGTCCCTGAAGGCAGCGTGAGGTCCCTGAAGGCAGCATGAGGTCCCTGAAGGCAGCATGAGGGCCCTGAAGGCAGCGTGAGGTCCCTGAAGGCAGCATGAGGTCCCTGAAGGCAGCATGAGGTCCCTGAAGGCAGCATGAGGGCCCTGAAGGCAGCGTGAGGTCCCTGAAGGCAGCGTGAGGTCCCTGAAGGCAGCATGAGGTCCCTGAAGGCAGCATGAGGTCCCTGAAGGCAGCACAGTGTCAGATTAACGGAGGTCCCTGAAGGCAGCATGATGTACCTGAAGGCAGCATGAGGTCCCTGAAGGCAGCGTGAGGTCCCTGAAGGCAGCGTGAGATCCCTGAAGGCAGCATGAGGTCCCTGAAGGCAGCATGAGGTCCCTGAAGGCAGCGTGAGGGCCCTGAAGGCAGCACAGCCTCAGATTAACGGAGGTCCCTGAAGGCAGCATGAGGTCCCTGAAGGCAGCATGAGGGCCCTGAAGGCGGCCTCAGATTAACGGAGGTCCCTGAAGGCAGCACAATGTCAGATTAACGGAGGTCTCTGAAGGCAGCACGGCCTCAGATTAACGGAGGTCCCTGAAGGCAGCACAATGTCAGATTAACGGAGGTCCCTGAAGGCAGCACAGTGTCAGATTAACGGAGGTCCCTGAAGGCAGCACGGCCTCAGATTAACGGAGGTCCCTGAAGGCAGCACGGCCTCAGATTAACGGAGGTCCCTGAAGGCAGCACAATGTCAGATTAACGGAGGTCCCTGAAGGCAGCACAGTGTCAGATTAACGGAGGTCCCTGAAGGCAGCACAGTGTCAGATTAACGGAGGTCCCTGAAGGCAGCGCGGCCTCAGATTAACGGAGGTCCCTGAAGGCAGCACAATGTCAGATTAACGGAGGTCCCTGAAGGCAGCACAGTGTCAGATTAACGGAGGTCCCTGAAGGCAGCATGAGGTCCCTGAAGGCAGCATGAGGGCCCTGAAGGCGGCCTCAGATTAACGGAGGTCCCTGAAGGCAGCACAATGTCAGATTAACGGAGGTCCCTGAAGGCAGCACAGTGTCAGATTAACGGAGGTCTCTGAAGGCAGCACAGTGTCAGATTAACGGAGGTCCCTGAAGGCAGCACAGTGTCAGATTAACGGAGGTCTCTGAAGGCAGCACGGCCTCAGATTAACGGAGGTCCCTGAAGGCAGCACAATGTCAGATTAACGGAGGTCCCTGAAGGCAGCACAGTGTCAGATTAACGGAGGTCCCTGAAGGCAGCACGGCCTCAGATTAACGGAGGTCCCTGAAGGCAGCGCGGCCTCAGATTAACGGAGGTCCCTGAAGGCAGCACAATGTCAGATTAACGGAGGTCCCTGAAGGCAGCACAGTGTCAGATTAACGGAGGTCCCTGAAGGCAGCACAGTGTCAGATTAACGGAGGTCTCTGAAGGCAGCACAGTGTCAGATTAACGGAGGTCCCTGAAGGCAGCACAGTGTCAGATTAACGGAGGTCTCTGAAGGCAGCACAGTGTCAGATTAACGGAGGTCCCTGAAGGCAGCGCGGCCTCAGATTAACGGAGGTCCCTGAAGGCAGCACAATGTCAGATTAACGGAGGTCCCTGAAGGCAGCACAGTGTCAGATTAACGGAGGTCCCTGAAGGCAGCGCGGCCTCAGATTAACGGAGGTCCCTGAAGGCAGCACAGTGTCAGATTAACGGAGGTCCCTGAAGGCAGCACAGTGTCAGATTAACGGAGGTCCCTGAAGGCAGCACAGCCTCAGATTAACGGAGGTCCCTGAAGGCAGCACAGCCTCAGATTAACGGAGGTCCCTGAAGGCAGCACAGCGTCAGATTAACGGAGGTCCCTGAAGGCAGCACAGTGTCAGATTAACGGAGGTCCCTGAAGGCAGCACAGCCTCAGATTAACGGAGGTCCCTGAAGGCAGCACAGCCTCAGATTAACGGAGGTCCCTGAAGGCAGCACAGCCTCAGATTAACGGAGGTCCCTGAAGGCAGCACAGCCTCAGATTAACGGAGGTCCCTGAAGGCAGCACAGCGTCAGATTAACGGAGGTCCCTGAAGGCAGCACAGTGTCAGATTAACGGAGGTCCCTGAAGGCAGCACAGTGTCAGATTAACGGAGGTCCCTGAAGGCAGCACAGTGTCAGATTAACGGAGGTCTCTGAAGGCAGCACAATGTCAGATTAACGGAGGTCCCTGAAGGCAGCGCGGCCTCAGATTAACGGAGGTCCCTGAAGGCAGCACAGTGTCAGATTAACGGAGGTCCCTGAAGGCAGCGCGGCCTCAGATTAACGGAGGTCCCTGAAGGCAGCACAGTGTCAGATTAACGGAGGTCCCTGAAGGCAGCACAGTATCAGATTAACGGAGGTCCCTGAAGGCAGCACAGCCTCAGATTAACGGAGGTCCCTGAAGGCAGCACAGTGTCAGATTAACGGAGGTCCCTGAAGG
>CM064897.1:26890097-26907597 GCA_030347415.2 Decapterus maruadsi
GTGTCTCCATCCCAGATCGACTACTTCAACAACCAGATCATCGTGGACCTGGTGGAGCAGCAGCACAAAGGCATCCTGTCCATCCTGGACGAGGCCTGTCTGACCGTGGGACACGTGACGGACACCGTGTGTCTGGACAGCATGGACACCAAGCTGGGGGGCCACCCCCACTACACCTCCCGCAAGGTACCCCCCCCCCACTACACCTCCACAAGGTACCCCCCCCCCACTACACCTCCCGCAAGGTACCCCCCCCCACTACACCTCCACAAGGTACCCCCCCCACTACACCTCCACACACTCCACACACAGACAGACACAGACCACACAGACACCCACTACACCTCCACAGACAGACACACACCCCCACACACTACACACAAGGTACACACTACACACACCCCCACACAGACACAAGGTACCCCCCCACTACACCTCCACACACAAGGTACACCCCCCCCCACTACACCTCACACACAGACCCACACACACCACCACACACCCCCCACTACACCTCCACAGACACCCACAGACACTACACCTCCACACAGGTACACCACACAGACACCCCCACTACACACACCCAGACACAGACCCCCCCACTACACCTCCCACACAGACACACACAGACACAGACACACACAGACAAATGGAATGAGTACCCCCCCCCACTACACCTCCCGTGTTGTGTTGCTTCTACACCTATCATCATGTTAAAGGGCACCTCCCGGGTAAATTCACCTCCCGCAGGCCGTATGTCCTACTACATTTCCCGCATTTGTTTTCCCCTGATCGCTACACCTGGCGACGGTGTCTGTGATCGCCATGACTACACCTCCCGCAAGGTACCCCCCCCCACTACACCTCCCGCAAGGTGTCTCCATCCCAGATCGACAAGGTACTTCAACAACAGATCATCGTGGACCTGGTAGCCCCAGCACTAAAGGCATCCTGTCCATCCTGGAAGGCCTGTCTGACCGTGGGACACGTGACTACACCTCCCGTGTGTCTGGACAGCATGGACACCACTCCCGCAAGGTACCCCCCCCCCCCCACTACACCTCCCGGTACCCCCCCCCACTACACCTCCCGCAAGGTACCCCCCCCCACTACACCTCCCGCAAGGTACCCCCCCCCCCCCCCACCCCCCGCAAGGTACCCCCCCCCCACTACACCTCCCGCAAGGTACCCCCCCACTACACCTCCCGCAAGGTACCCCCCTACACCTCCCGCACTACACCTCCCGCAAGGTACCCCCCCCCCCACTACACCTCCCGCAAGGTACCCCCCTCCCCCGCAAGGTACCCCCCCCCACTACACCTCCCGCAAGGTACCCCCCCTACACCTCCCGCACACCTCCCTCCCGCAGGTACCCCCCCCACTACACCTCCACAAGGTACCCCCCCACTACACCTCCCGCAAGGTACCCCCCCCCACTACACCTCCACAAGGTACCCCCCCCACTACACCTCCACAAGGTACCCCCCCCACTACACCTCCACAAGGTACCCCCCCCCACTACACCTCCACAAGGTACCCCCCCCCACTACACCTCCCGCAAGGTACCCCCCCCACTACACCTCCCGCAAGGTACCCCCCTCCCCCCCCCACTACACCTCCCGCAAGGTACCCCCCCCCACTACACCTCCACAAGGTACCCCCCCCCCACTACACCTCCCGCAAGGTACCCCCCCCCACTACACCTCCCGCAAGGTACCCCCCCCCCCACTACACCTCCCGCAAGGTACCCCCCCCACTACACCTCCCGCAAGGTACCCCCCCCCCCACTACACCTCCACAAGGTACCCCCCCCCCCACTACACCTCCCGCAAGGTACCCCCCCCACTACACCTCCCGCAAGGTACCCCCCCCACTACACCTCCCGCAAGGTACCCCCCCCCCACTACACCTCCCGCAAGGTACCCCCCCCCACTACACCTCCCGCAAGGTACCCCCCCCACTACACCTCCCGCAAGGTACCCCCCCCCCACTACACCTCCCGCAAGGTACCCCCCCCCACTACACCTCCCGCAAGGTACCCCCCCCCCACTACACCTCCCGCAAGGTACCCCCCCCACTACACCTCCCGCAAGGTACCCCCCCCCCACTACACCTCCACAAGGTACCCCCCCCCCCTACACCCCCCCCCCCCCCACTACACCTCCCGCAAGGTACCCCCCCCCCCACTACACCTCCCGCAAGGTACCCCCCCCTACACCTCCCGCAAGGTACCCCCCACTACACCTCCCGCAAGGTACCCCCCCCCACTACACTACACCTCCCGCAAGGTACCCCCCCCCCTCCACCTCCCGCAAGGTACCCCCCCCCACCTCCCGCACTACACCTCCCTACACCTCCCGCAAGGTACCCCCCCCTACACCTCCCGCAAGGTACCCCCCCCCACTACACCTCCCGCAAGGTACCCCCCCCCCACTACACCTCCCGCAAGGTACCCCCCCCACTACACCTCCCGCAAGGTACCCCCCCCACTACACCTCCCGCAAGGTACCCCCCCCCACTACACCTCCCGCAAGGTACCCCCCCCCCCCCCACTACACCTCCCGCAAGGTACCCCCCCCCACTACACCTCCCGCAAGGTACCCCCCCCCACTACACCTCCCGCAAGGTACCCCCCCCCCAGTGTGCGAAATACCCATCAACATTCGGGGGGGTCCCGAAGTCGGGGGGGGGACCTGGGGTGCACCTCCCGGTGCACATAAAACCTACACTCCCGGTATAAAACCAAACCTCCCGCAGCAGCCACTAGGACCTCCCTTCACAGCCTCAGCTGTACAGCATCCCGGGTGGATCAACACACTACACCTCCCGGCAAGGTTATATTGTTACACCTCCCGAAGCACAGTCCCGCAAGGTCACAGCCCCCCCCCTACACCTCCGCAGGATACCCCCCCCCCCCCCCACTACACCTCCCGGAGGTACCCCCCCCCCACTACACCTCCCGCAAGGTACCCCCCAGTTTTTTCCGGTTTTCCCCCAGATTATTATCATCATTAGATGGAGCCCCCCACTACACCTCCCGCTTGTCCGACCCCTAAACCCCGTTTCCCCCACAAATATTTCCAATTGAGACCCCCCCCCCCCACTGTCCCGTTTATGTTGTGGAGCAGTGCCCTCTCTGAATGCTGTCCCGAAGCTCTGTGACACTCCCGTAAGGCTGACAACCAGTGACCTCCCGTTGGCACCCCCCCCCCACTACACCTCCCGGAAACAGCTGTAACTACACCTCCCGGGTCCTGAAACCCCCCCCCCACTTTCACCTCCCGCAAAGGTACTAGATTTGTCCTACTCGCCCCCCCCAAAAAAGTCCCAAGACCCCCCCCCCACCTCTAATCGATAAGGTTGGCCACTGCACCTCCCGCAAGGTACCCCCTCACTACACCTCCCGTGGGGTACCCCCCCCCCCACTACACCTCCCGCAGCACCAGCTTTGACCCCCCCCCACTACACCTCCCGCAAGGAGCCCCCCCCCACCTCCCGCAAGGTACCCCCCCACTACACCTCCCGGGACAAGGTACCGCCCATCAACGTCCCCTTGCGGGTACACCTCCCGCAAGGTACCCCCCCCCCACTACACCTCCCGCAAGGTACCCCCCCCCCTCCCGCAAGGTACCCCCTGCTCCGGTCGAAGGTACCCCCCCCACACACCTCCCAAACCCCCCCCACTACGTTGACCCCCCACTCAACCAAGATTCCAGCGCAGCGGCCCGACAAGGTACCCCCCCCCACCTCCCGCAAGGTACCCCCCCACTACACCTCCCGCAAATAAAACCTCCCGCAAGGTACCCCCCCCACTTTCCCGCAAAATTGGACCCCCCCAGACACCTCCTTTCAAGGGGTCGAGGGGTACCCCCCCCCCCCCACTACACCTCCCGCAAGGTCCGACCCCCACTACACCTCCCGCAAGGTACCCCCCCCCCCCCCCACCTCCCGCAAGGTACCCCCCCCCACTACACCTCCCGCATGGTACCCCCCCCACTACACCTCCCGCAAGGTTCCCCCCCCCCCCACTACACCTCCCGCAAGGTACCCCCCCCCCCACTACACCTCCCGCAAGGTACCCCCCCCACTACACCTCCCAAGGTACCCCCCCTACACCCCCCCCACTACACCTCCTGCAAGGTACCCCCCACTACACCTCCCGCCCCCCCACTACACCTCCACAAGGTACCCCCCCCCCCCCACTACACCTCCACAAGGTACCCCCCCCCCAACACCCTCCCGCAAGGTACCCCCCCCACTACACCTCCCGCAAGGTACCCCCCCCCACTACACCTCCCGCAAGGTACCCCCCCCCACTACACCTCCCGCAAGGTACCCCCCCCACTACACCTCCACAAGGTACCCCCCCCACTACACCTCCACAAGGTACCCCCCCCACTACACCTCCACAAGGTACCCCCCCCCCACTACACCTCCCGCAAGGTACCCCCCCCTACACCTCCACTACACCTCCACAAGGTACCCCCCCTACACCTCCCGCACTACACCAGATGTTAGAGCTGTCCCCATGTGTCCAGATGCTCTCTGCCAGATGTTAGAGCTGTCCCCATGTGTCCAGATGCTCTCTGCCAGATGTTAGAGCTGTCCCCATGTGTCCAGATGCTCTCTGCCAGATGTTAGAGCTGTCCCCATGTGTCCAGATGCTCTCTGCCAGATGTTAGAGCTGTCCCCCCCACTGTGTCCAGATGCTCTCTGCCAGATGTTAGAGCTGTCCCCATGTGTCCAGATGCTCTCTGCCAGATGTTAGAGCTGTCCCCATGTGTCCAGATGCTCTCTGCCAGATGTTAGAGCTGTCCCCATGTGTCCAGATGCTCTCTGCCAGATGTTAAAGCTGTTCCCATGTGTCCAGATGCTCTCTGCCAGATGTTAGAGCTGTCCCCATGTGTCCAGATGCTCTCTGCCAGATGTTAGAGCTGTCCCCATGTGTCCAGATGCTCTCTGCCAGATGTTAGAGCTGTCCCCATGTGTCCAGATGCTCTCTGCCAGATGTTAGAGCTGTCTAGATGTGTCCAGATGCTCTCTGCCAGATGTTAGAGCTGTCCCCATGTGTCCAGATGCTCTCTGCCAGATGTTAGAGCTGTCCCCATGTGTCCAGATGCTCTCTGCCAGATGTTAGAGCTGTCTAGATGTGTCCAGATGCTCTCTGCCAGATGTTAGAGCTGTCCCCATGTGTCCAGATGCTCTCTGCCAGATGTTAGAGCTGTCCCCATGTGTCCAGATGCTCTTTGCCAGATGTTAGAGCTGTCCCCATGTGTCCAGATGCTCTCTGCCAGATGTTAGAGCTGTCATCATGTGTCCAGATGCTCTCTGCCAGATGTTAGAGCTGTCCCCATGTGTCCAGATGCTCTCTGCCAGATGTTAGAGCTGTCCCCATGTGTCCAGATGCTCTCTGCCAGATGTTAGAGCTGTCTCCATGTGTCCAGATGCTCTCTGCCAGATGTTAGAGCTGTCCCCATGTGTCCAGATGCTCTCTGCCAGATGTTAGAGCTGTCTAGATGTGTCCAGATGCTCTCTGCCAGATGTTAGAGCTGTCCCCATGTGTCCAGATGCTCTCTGCCAGATGTTAGAGCTGTCCCCATGTGTCCAGATGCTCTCTGCCAGACGTTAGAGCTGTCCCCATGTGTCCAGATGCTTTCTGCCAGATGTTAGAGCTGTCCCGATGTGTCCAGATGCTCTCTGCCAGATGTTAGAGCTGTCCCCATGTGTCCAGATGCTCTCTGCCAGATGTTAGAGCTGTCTAGATGTGTCCAGATGCTCTCTGCCAGATGTTAGAGCTGTCCCCATGTGTCCAGATGCTCTCTGCCAGATGTTAGAGCTGTCCCCATGTGTCCAGATGCTCTCTGCCAGATGTTAGAGCTGTCCCCATGTGTCCAGATGCTCTCTGCCAGATGTTAGAGCTGTCCCCATGTGTCCAGATGCTCTCTGCCAGATGTTAGAGCTGTTCCCATGTGTCCAGATGCTCTCTGCCAGATGTTAGAGCTGTCCCCATGTGTCCAGATGCTCTCTGCCAGATGTTAGAGCTGTTCCCATGTGTCCAGATGCTCTCTGCCAGATGTTAGAGCTGTCCCCAAGTGTCCAGATGCTCTCTGCCAGATGTTAGAGCTGTCCCCATGTGTCCAGATGCACCTCCCACCCCCCCAGATGTTAGAGCTGTCCCCATGTGTCCAGATGCTCTCTCCAGAAGTTAGAGCTGTCCCCATGTGTCCAGATGCTCTCCCCCACCAGATGTTAGAGCTGTCCCCATGTGTCCAGATGCTCTCTGCCAGATGTTAGAGCTGTCCACATGTGTCCAGATGCTCTCTGCCAGATGTTAGAGCTGTCCCCATGTGTCCAGATGCTCTCTGCCAGATGTTAGAGCTGTCCCCCCCATGTGTCCAGATGCTCTCTGCCAGATAGAGCTGTCCAGATGTGTCCAGATGCTCTCTGCCAGATGTTAGAGCTGTCCAGATGTGTCCAGATGCTCTCTGCCAGATGTTAGAGCTGTCCCCATGTGTCCAGATGCTCTCCCCCCACTGCCAGATGTTAGAGCTGTCCCCCCCTCTACACCCCCGTTAAGCTGTCCCCATGTGTCCAGATGCTCTTCCAGATGTTAGAGCTGTCCCCATGTGTCCAGATGCTTTCTGCCAGATGTTAGAGCTGTCCCCCTACACCTCCCGCAAGGTACCCCCCCACTACACCTCCAGATGCTCTCTGCCAGATGTTAGAGCTGTCCCCATGTGTCCAGATGCTCTCTGCCAGATGTTAGAGCTGTCCAGATGTGTCCAGATGCTCTCTGCCAGATGTTAGAGCTGTCCCCATGTGTCCAGATGCTCTCTGCCAGATGTTAGAGCTGTCCCCATGTGTCCAGATGCTTTCTGCCAGATGTTAGAGCTGTCCCCGTGTGTCCAGATGCTCTCTGCCAGATGTTAGAGCTGTCCCCATGTGTCCAGATGCTCTCTGCCAGATGTTAGAGCTGTTCCCATGTGTCCAGATGCTCTCTGCCAGATGTTAGAGCTGTCCCCATGTGTCCAGATGCTCTCTGCCAGATGTTAGAGCTGTCCCCATGTGTCCAGATGCTCTCTGCCAGATGTTAGAGCTGTCCCCATGTGTCCAGATGCTCCTGCCAGATGTTAGAGCTGTCCCCCCCATGTGTCCAGATCTCTCTGCCAGATGTTAGAGCTGTCCCCATGTGTCCAGATGCTCTCTGCCAGATGTTAGAGCTGTCCCCATGTGTCCAGATGCTCTCTGCCAGATGTTAGAGCTGTCCCCATGTGTCCAGATGCTCTCTGCCAGATGTTAGAGCTGTCCCCATGTGTCCAGATGCTCTCTGCCAGATGTTAGAGCTGTCCCCATGTGTCCAGATGCTCTCTGCCAGATGTTAGAGCTGTCCCCATGTGTCCAGATGCTCTCTGCCAGATGTTAGAGCTGTCCCCATGTGTCCAGATGCTCTCTGCCAGATGTTAGAGCTGTCCCCATGTGTCCAGATGCTCTCTGCCAGATGTTAGAGCTGTCCCCATGTGTCCAGATGCTCTCTGCCAGATGTTAGAGCTGTCCCCATGTGTCCAGATGCTCTCTGCCAGATGTTAGAGCTGTCCCCATGTGTCCAGATGCTCTCTGCCAGATGTTAGAGCTGTCCCCACACACCTCCCGCAAGTGTCCAGATGCTCTCTGCCAGATGTTAGAGCTGTCCCCATGTGTCCAGATGCTCTCTGCCAGATGTTAGAGCTGTCCCCATGTGTCCAGATGCTCTCTGCCAGATGTTAGAGCTGTCCCCATGTGTCCAGATGCTCTCTGCCAGATGTTAGAGCTGTCCCCATGTGTCCAGATGCTCTCTGCCAGATGTTAGAGCTGTCCCCATGTGTCCAGATGCTCTCTGCCAGATGTTAGAGCTGTCCCCATGTGTCCAGATGCTCTCTGCCAGATGTTAGAGCTGTCCCCATGTGTCCAGATGCTCTCTGCCAGATGTTAGAGCTGTCCCCATGTGTCCAGATGCTCTCTGCCAGATGTTAGAGCTGTCCCCATGTGTCCAGATGCTCTCTGCCAGATGTTAGAGCTGTCCCCATGTGTCCAGATGCTCTCTGCCAGATGTTAGAGCTGTCCCCATGTGTCCAGATGCTCTCTGCCAGATGTTAGAGCTGTCCCCATGTGTCCAGATGCTCTCTGCCAGATGTTAGAGCTGTCCCCATGTGTCCAGATGCTCTCTGCCAGATGTTAGAGCTGTCCCCATGTGTCCAGATGCTCTCTGCCAGATGTTAGAGCTGTCCCCATGTGTCCAGATGCTCTCTGCCAGATGTTAGAGCTGTCACCTCCCGAAGTGTCCAGATGCTCTCTGCCAGATGTTAGAGCTGTCCCCATGTGTCCTCCAGATGCTCCCCAAGGTACCCCCCACTGCCAGATGTTAGAGCTGTCCCCATGTGTCCAGATGCTCACTGCCAGATGTTAGAGCTGTCCCCCCCCCCATGTGTCCAGATGCTCTCTGCCAGATGTTAGAGCTGTCCCCATGTGTCCAGATGCTCTCTGCCAGATGTTAGAGCTGTCCCCATGTGTCCAGATGCTCTCTGCCAGATGTTAGAGCTGTCCCCATGTGTCCAGATGCTCTCTGCCAGATGTTAGAGCTGTCCCCATGTGTCCAGATGCTCTCTGCCAGATGTTAGAGCTGTCCCCATGTGTCCAGATGCTCTCTGCCAGATGTTAGAGCTGTCCCCATGTGTCCAGATGCTCTCTGCCAGATGTTAGAGCTGTCCCCATGTGTCCAGATGCTCTCTGCCAGATGTTAGAGCTGTCCCCATGTGTCCAGATGCTCTCTGCCAGATGTTAGAGCTGTCCCCATGTGTCCAGATGCTCTCTGCCAGATGTTAGAGCTGTCCCCATGTGTCCAGATGCTCTCTGCCAGATGTTAGAGCTGTTCCCATGTGTCCAGATGCTCTCTGCCAGATGTTAGAGCTGTCCCCATGTGTCCAGATGCTCTCTGCCAGATGTTAGAGCTGTTCCCATGTGTCCAGATGCTCTCTGCCAGATGTTAGAGCTGTCCCCGTGTGTCCAGATGCTCTCTGCCAGATGTTAGAGCTGTCCCCATGTGTCCAGATGCTCTCTGCCAGATGTTAGAGCTGTCCCCATGTGTCCAGATGCTCTCTGCCAGATGTTAGAGCTGTCCCCATGTGTCCAGATGCTCTCTGCCAGATGTTAGAGCTGTCCCCATGTGTCCAGATGCTCTCTGCCAGATGTTAGAGCTGTCCCCATGTGTCCAGATGCTCTCTGCCAGATGTTAGAGCTGTCCCCATGTGTCCAGATGCTCTCTGCCAGATGTTAGAGCTGTCCAGATGTGTCCAGATGCTCTCTGCCAGATGTTAGAGCTGTCCAGATGTGTCCAGATGCTCTCTGCCAGATGTTAGAGCTGTCCCCATGTGTCCAGATGCTCTCTGCCAGATGTTAGAGCTGTCCCCATGTGTCCAGATGCTTTCTGCCAGATGTTAGAGCTGTCCCCATGTGTCCAGATGCTCTCTGCCAGATGTTAGAGCTGTCCCCATGTGTCCAGATGCTCTCTGCCAGATGTTAGAGCTGTCCAGATGTGTCCAGATGCTCTCTGCCAGATGTTAGAGCTGTCCCCATGTGTCCAGATGCTCTCTGCCAGATGTTAGAGCTGTCCCCATGTGTCCAGATGCTTTCTGCCAGATGTTAGAGCTGTCCCCATGTGTCCAGATGCTCTCTGCCAGATGTTAGAGCTGTCCCCATGTGTCCAGATGCTCTCTGCCAGATGTTAGAGCTGTCCCCGTGTGTCCAGATGCTTTCTGCCAGATGTTAGAGCTGTCCCCATGTGTCCAGATGCTCTCTGCCAGATGTTAGAGCTGTCCCCATGTGTCCAGATGCTCTCTGCCAGATGTTAGAGCTGTCCAGATGTGTCCAGATGCTCTCTGCCAGATGTTAGAGCTGTCCCCATGTGTCCAGATGCTCTCTGCCAGATGTTAGAGCTGTCCCCATGTGTCCAGATGCTCTCTGCCAGATGTTAGAGCTGTCCCCATGTGTCCAGATGCTCTCTGCCAGATGTTAGAGCTGTCCCCATGTGTCCAGATGCTCTCTGCCAGATGTTAGAGCTGTCCCCATGTGTCCAGATGCTCTCTGCCAGATGTTAGAGCTGTCCCCATGTGTCCAGATGCTTTCTGCCAGATGTTAGAGCTGTCCCCATGTGTCCAGATGCTCTCTGCCAGATGTTAGAGCTGTCCCCATGTGTCCAGATGCTCTCTGCCAGATGTTAGAGCTGTCCCCATGTGTCCAGATGCTCTCTGCCAGATGTTAGAGCTGTCCCCATGTGTCCAGATGCTCTCTGCCAGATGTTAGAGCTGTCCCCATGTGTCCAGATGCTCTCTGCCAGATGTTAGAGCTGTCCCCATGTGTCCAGATGCTCTCTGCCAGATGTTAGAGCTGTCCCCATGTGTCCAGATGCTCTCTGCCAGATGTTAGAGCTGTCCCCATGTGTCCAGATGCTCTCTGCCAGATGTTAGAGCTGTCCCCATGTGTCCAGATGCTCTCTGCCAGATGTTAGAGCTGTCCCCATGTGTCCAGATGCTCTCTGCCAGATGTTAGAGCTGTCCCCATGTGTCCAGATGCTCTCTGCCAGATGTTAGAGCTGTCCCCGTGTGTCCAGATGCTTTCTGCCAGATGTTAGAGCTGTCCCCATGTGTCCAGATGCTCTCTGCCAGATGTTAGAGCTGTCCCCATGTGTCCAGATGCTCTCTGCCAGAT
Source organism: Decapterus maruadsi (assembly GCA_030347415.2). Lineage (NCBI taxonomy): Eukaryota > Metazoa > Chordata > Actinopteri > Carangiformes > Carangidae > Decapterus > Decapterus maruadsi. The sequence goes on from CM064897.1 coordinate 26,900,838, forward strand.
GTTAGAGCTGTCCCCATGTGTCCAGATGCTCTCTGCCAGATGTTAGAGCTGTCCCCATGTGTCCAGATGCTCTCTGCCAGATGTTAGAGCTGTCCCCATGTGTCCAGATGCTCTCTGCCAGATGTTAGAGCTGTCCCCATGTGTCCAGATGCTCTCTGCCAGATGTTAGAGCTGTCTAGAGGGTTTAGAGGCGGAGCTTCTGCAGCTCCTTGACCGGCTCCTGCACCAGGTTTTACCCCTTCAAGCTCCGTGAGGGTTGTTGCTTTGCCCCCTGGGGGGTAAGAGGGTTGCTTTGCCCCCGGGGGGGTAAGAGGGTTGCTTTGCCCCCTGGGGGGTGAGAGGGTTGCTTTGCCCCCTGGGGGGTAAGAGGTTCTCTGGAGTGTGTGTTGTGTCCAGTGACAGAGCAGCGAGGTGTTGGTCCGTCACCGTGGCAGCAGGGGGCGCCACTACACCAGTGGATCAGCTGAGAACTGTAGTTGGGGAACGCTGCCCCACATGCCCCCCATCCCCCCCCCCTCCCTCCTGCCCCCCCCTCCCCCCGGTGTTTCCTTCACATTCTCTTGGATTTTATATGTTTGTTCTTTTTTAATTTCTGATGTGTGAAAACAAACAAACAAACAGTTGTTTAGAGAAATGAACCAAAGAGACTGAGTGTTGACCTTTGACCTTTGACCTCTACCCCCCCCCCCCTCCCCCCCCCTCAGCTCAGCCCCTCAGACAAAACCATGGAGTTTCAGAAACACTTCAGGATCCGTCACTACGCAGGAGACGTCACGTGAGACACACACACACACACACACACACACACACACACACAGACACACACACACACACACACACACACACACACACACACACACACACACACACACACACACACACACACACACACACAGACACACACAGACACACACACACACACACACACCTGTGACCCAGATGTGTGACCTACATGTGATGACATCACAGGTTTATAAAGGACGACGTCGCTTTAAACAGGAACACGTTGACTCTGTGTGTGTGTGTGTGTGTGTGTGTGTGTGTGTGTGTGTGTGTCTCTCTGCTCCAGCTGCCCCCCCTCCCCCTCCTCGTCCCCCCCCCCGTCCTCCACTCAGGCTAAATATACTCTCTCCCTCCATCACAGCTCTGACCTACTTCCCCCCCCTTCAGCAGCATCATCAACTTTATTTCCCAGAATCCTCACTTTGTGCCCCCCCCCATCCATCCCCCCCCCCCCTCCACCCCCCCCCCGCTGTAGCTGTAGCTGTAGCTGTGGTGTTGTTGTTGTTGTTTCCTCCTGACTCAGGTCAGGTGCTGCTGTGACATCTGTCACCCCCCCCATCGCCCCCCCCCCCCCCCCTCCAGATGTGACGAGGACATGTGACCCTGTGTGTGTGTGTGTGTTGTGTGTGTTGTGTGTACTACTGAGTGAGTCGGTTAGTCCCTGTTAAACAGAGCTTTAACCCCCCCCCCCCCCCCCCCACCCCCCCCCCCCCCCAGGTATTCTGTTGAAGGCTTCCTGGACAAGAACAAGGACCTGCTCTTCCAGGACTTCAAACGTCTCATGTTCAACAGGTGAGACTCCAGGACCAGGTCTGACCCAGACCCTGACCCAGACCCTGACCCAGACCCTGACCCAGACCCTGACCCAGACCCAGACCCAGACCCTGACCCAGACCCAGACCCTGACCCTGACCCAGACCCAGACCCAGACCCAGACCCAGACCCAGACCCAGACCCAGACCCAGACCCTGACCCAGACCCAGACCCAGACCAGACCCAGACCCAGACCCTGACCAGACCCAGACCCAGACCCAGACCCTGACCCTGACCCAGACCCAGACCCTGACCCAGACCCAGACCCTGACCCAGACCCAGACCCTGACCCAGACCCAGACCCAGACCCAGACCCAGACCCTGACCCAGACCCAGACCCTGACCCTGACCCAGACCCAGACCCTGACCCAGACCTCAGACCCAGACCCTTCCAGAACTCCAGACCCTGACCCTGGTCCAGACCCAGACCCTGACCCAGACCCAGACCTGTCTGGTCCCAGTCCCAGACCCTGGTCCAGACCCAGACCCTGACCCTGGTCCAGACCCAGACCCTGACCCTGACCCTGACCCAGACCCTGACCCTGACCCAGACCCCTGGTCCCAGACCCAGACCCTGGTCCAGGTCCAGGTCCAGGTCCAGACCCAGACCCTGACCCAGACCCTGACCAGGTCAGGTTCCCAGACCCAGACCCTGACCCTGGTCCTGGTCCAGGTCCCAGACCCAGACCCAGACCCTGACCCAGACCCAGACCCTGACCCAGACCCTGACCAGACCCAGACCCAGACCCAGACCCTGGTCCCTGGTCCCCTGACCCAGACCCTCCCAGACCCAGACCCAGACCCAGACCCTGACCTGGTCCCCTGGTCCCTGGTCCCGGTCCTGACCCTGTCCTGGTCCCAGACCCAGACCCAGAACCAGGTTCCCTGACCCTGACCCTGGTCCTGGTCCAGACCCAGACCCTGACCCAGACCCAGACCCTGACCCTGGTCCCAGGTCCCAGACCCTGGTCCCAGACCCAGACCCAGACCCAGACCCAGACCCTGACCCTGTTCCCAGACCCAGACCCTGACCTGGTCCTCAGGTCCTGGTCCTGGTCCAGACCTGGTTCTGGTCCTGGTCCCAGACCTGGTCCCAGACCCAGACACAGACCCTGACCCAGACCTCAGACCCAGACCCAGACCCAGACCCAGACCCTGACCCAGACCCTGACCCAGACCTCAGACCCAGACCCTGGTCCTGGTCCCAGACCCTGGTCCAGACCCTGACCCAGACCCTGGTCCTGGTCCAGACCCAGACCCAGACCCTGGTCCTGGTCCTGGTCCTGGTCCTGGTCCCAGACCCAGACCCAGACCCAGAACCAGACCCAGACCCAGACCCAGACCCAGACCCTGACCCTGACCCTGACCCAGACCCTGACCCAGACCCAGACCCAGACCCAGACCCTGACCCTGACCCTGACCCAGACCCTGACCCTGGTCAGACCTGGTTCTGACCCAGAACCTGGTCCAGACCCTGACCCTGACCCAGACCCAGACCCAGATGATCGTGTTTTGGTCCCCCACCCCCCTGTCCCCCCCCAGCACCGATCCTGGTCCTGGTCCCGTGGCCCGACGGCCAGCTGGTCACCGGTTCCAAGATCCCCGATCCTGGTCCTGGTCCACGGTTCAAGAACTCCATCGTGGCCCTGGTCGACAAGCTGGCCTGCAAGGTCTGTCTGGTCCTGGTCCTGGTCCTGGTCCTGGTCCTGGTCCTGGTTCTGGTCCCGGTCCTGGTTTTGGTCCTGGTCCTGGTCCCGGTCCTGGTCCCGGTTCCGGTCCCGGTCCAGGTTCCGGTCCCGGTCCTGGTCCCGGTCCTGGTCCTGGTCCCGGTCCTGGTTCTGGTCCCGGTTCTGGTCCAGGTTCCGGTCCCGGTCCTGGTCCTGGTCCCGGTCCTGGTCCCGGTTCTGGTCCCGGTTCCGGTCCCGATCCTGGTCCCGGTTCCGGTCCCGGTTCCGGTCCTGGTCCCGGTCCTGGTCCTGGTCCCGGTCCTGGTTCTGGTCCTGGTCCCGGTTCTGGTCCCGGTTCCGGTTCCGGTCCCGGTTCTGGTCCCGGTTCTGGTCCCGGTTCCGGTTCCGGTTCTGGTCCCGGTTCCGGTCCCGGTCCCGATCCTGGTCCTGGTCCCGGTTCCGGTTCTGGTCCCGGTTCCGATCCCGATCCTGGTCCTGGTCCCGGTTCCGGTTCTGGTCCCGGTTCCGGTCCCGGTCCCGGTCCTGGTATTACTGACGTTTAAAGGTTGATTCTGCTTCTCAGGGTTTCAGGCCTGTTGCAGTCTCTAATGTGTGTGTCTGTATGTGTGTGTCTGTGTGTGTGTGTGTGTGTGTGTGTAGGAGCCGTACTACGTGCGCTGCATCAAGCCCAATGAGATGAAGTCTCCGGTCCTGTTTGACGATGCGCGCTGTCAGCACCAGGTGGCGTACCTGGGTCTGCTGGAGAACGTCATGGTGCGCAGAGCCGGCTTCGCCTACCGCCAGGTGTACGGCCGCGTGCTGCAGAGGTGTGTGTGTGTCTGTGTGTGTCTGTCTGTGTGTGTGTGTGTCTGTGTGTGTGTGTCTGTGTGTCTGTCTGTGTGTGTCTGTGTGTCTGTCTGTCTGTGTGTGTGTGTGTCTGTGTGTGTGTGTCTGTCTGTGTGTGTGTCTGTGTGTGTGTCTGTCTGTGTGTGTGTGTCTGTGTGTGTCTGTCTGTGTGTGTGTGTGTCTGTGTGTGTGTGTCTGTGTGTCTGTCTGTGTGTGTGTGTCTGTGTGTGTCTGGTGCCATCCCATCATTCTCTTCATGGACGTCAGCGTCTCACTGGCAAAGAAAAAAAAAAGACCACATTTTTTTCATTTCATTTTCCAGATTTGTTGTTGTTGTTGTTGTTGTTGTTGTTGTTGTTGTTGTTGTTGTTGTTGTTGTTGTTGTTGTTTTGTCTGTGTGTGTGTCTGTCTGTGTGTGTCTGTGCTCCGTGTGTGCAGTCTGTTAACATAAAGACAATATAATAGGCTGATAGGCTCCACAAGATAGGCTACATCTATGTGAGAACAGCTGTATACTTTACATTAGGCCTATAGACACATAAGGTAAGGGTAGCTCTAACTCTTCAGATTTGATATTGACAGCTTAGATGTCAACAATGTCTTAACCTCTGAATGTGACCACACCAGTGTTCCCCAATAGTATTATGATATTCACAGCAACAAGCAAGGTTTAAATTAAGAATAAATAATTTCCATTGTAATTTTTAAAATCTGCAAAAATGTCCACAATGAGCATCTGAAAGTCTGCAGGGTTTAGTCATACTGAATACGTAAACAGAGAGGATGAGTGGTCTGTCACTCTCAGCTGTGGAGGTCCGTTGAAGGTAAACAAAACTCATCCCAAAACTTTGATGTCAGCCATGTCATTAAGACTTAGGATAACTCAGATGACCGGCAGATCATCTGGCCCAGCCTTTATAGGATATTCCTTTTTTACTTCTCCATTGTGGCCAATCACATTACACGCTCTCTAAAATCATGGCTGCGTAGTGTCATGCCATCAAAACAAAGCCTATCTTTGATCAAAATAATGTAGAGCAGTGCGCACCTTGTCTCTCATGTTGCCCAGTAGGAGAGGTGCAACAGTGCCAGTGGATCATCGCGGGTCAGACATGGCTCTTCCCTGTCAGTAGCCTATCCAACTTGCGGCTTTGGACCCGAGTTTTTCCAATGATTTTTCAAATTCAAAACTTTCATTTTATAAAAGATTTTTAATTACACATTTTCTAATGTTGATTACAATTACGTAAATATTGTAATTAAATTACGTAACGACGTTACATGTAATCCGTTACTCCCCAACACTGCCCGTGGCGCACGGTGCTCCGTGGCGCACGGTGCTCCGTAGCGCACGGTGCCCCGTGGCGCACGGTGCCCCGTGGCGCACGGTGCTCCGTAGCGCACGGTGCCCCGTAGAGCACGGTGCTCCGTGGCGCACGGTGTTCCGTAGAGCACGGTGCTCCGTGGCGCACGGTGTTCCGTAGAGCACGGTGCCCCGTAGCGCACGGTGTTCCGTAGAGCACGGTGCCCCGTAGCGCACGGTGTTCCGTAGAGCACGGTGCCCCGTAGCGCACGGTGCCCCGTAGCGCACGGTGCTCCGTAGCGCACGGTGCTCCGTAGCGCACGGTGTTCCGTAGCGCACGGTGTTCCGTAGCGCACGGTGCTCCGTAGCGCACGGTGCTCTGTAGCGCACGGTGTTTGTGCTCCAGGTGAAGCAGCTTGTTCCTCTGCAGGTATAAGATGACGTGCGAGTACACGTGGCCCAACCACCTGATGGCGTCGGACCGCGAGGCCGTGGAGGCCATCATCAACCAGCACGGTTTCCAGGACGACGTGGCGTACGGCCACACCAAGCTGTTTGTGCGGACGCCGCGGTCGCTGTTCACGCTGGAGCAGGAGCGAGCGGCGCTCATCCCCATCCTGGTGCTGTTCCTGCAGAAGGTCGGTGTGATGTCACAGTCGCCGTATATATCTGAAATATCTGATATTTTTTTTTTTTTTTTTTTTTTTTTGGCGTTTCTTAAATATCTGATATTTAACCCTATATACATCTATATCTGATATTTAACCCTATACATCTACATCTATATCTATATCTATAGGCTACTGTATATACATCTATATCTCCATCTCCATCTCCATCTCCTGTCCGTCTCCGTGCAGGTGTGGCGGGGGGCGCTGGCGAGGATGCGCTGTCGGAGGATGCGCGCCATCTACAGCATCATGGGCTGCTACAAGCGCTTCAAGGTCAAGTCTCACTTCTGGGAGGTGGAGCGCCGCTTCGCCAGCGTGAGGACGATGGGCGACTACGGGAAGAGCGTGGAGTGGCCGACGCCGCCCGCCGCGCTCGCTCAGTTTCACAACAACACGGTGATGCTGCACCGCAGGTCAGAGCCACGCACGGAACGTCTGGGTAACCATAGCAACAACCCGGTCGATTTACAACCCATACATTACAATGTCGCGTCGGCCAATCCGGTGCATCGATCTGATCCGTCAGAGACGCGTCTGAGCCCCGACACACGTTGCAACACCAGACACCAGCGGTTTGTCTTCAGTCTGAACTAACTTCCTGTTCTTCTTCTTCTTCGGTGGTGCAGGTGGTGGGCGCGGCAGATCGTCAAGAACATCCCGCCCTCCCACATGTTGGA
>CM064897.1:26910097-26945097 GCA_030347415.2 Decapterus maruadsi
CACAACACAACACAACACAACACAACACAGCACACAACACAACACAACACAACACAACACAACACAACACAGCACAACACAACACACAACACAACACAACACACAACACAACACAACACAACACAGGAAAGTCACGGAGCTGTGACATCATCACATCAACAGGAAGCTCAGAGCAGTTCCCTCAGTGAGAATAAAACACGTCCACTGACCCTCAGCCTGTGGTTTGTGTGTTTGTTGTGTGTTTGTTTGTGTGTTTATGTGTTTGCTGTGTGTTTGTTTGTGTGTCTCAGGTGAACAGGTTCAATAAAAGCTCCGACCGCGGCCTCTTCATCACTGACAAGTTCATCTACAAACTAGAGCCCAAGAAACAGTTCAAGGTCCTGAAGAGGCTTCCTCTGGACACGGTGAGTTCACACTGGCTGCATCACACTGGCTGCATCACACTGGCTGCATCACACTGCATCACACTGGCTGCATCACACTGCATCACACTGGCTGCATCACACTGGCTGCATCACACTGGCTGCATCACACTGCATCACACTGGCTGCATCACACTGGCTGCATCACACTGGCTGCATCACACTGGCTGCATCACACTGGCTGCATCACACTGGCTGCATCACACTGCATCACACTGGCTGCATCACACTGCATCACACTGGCTGCATCACACTGCATCACACTGGCTGCATCACACTGGCTGCATCACACTGGCTACATCACACTGGCTGCATCACACTGCATCACACTGGCTGCATCACACTGCATCACACTGGCTGCATCACACTGGCTGCATCACACTGCATCACACTGCATCACACTGGCTGCATCACACTGCATCACACTGGCTGCATCACACTGGCTGCATCACACTGGCTGCATCACACTGGCTGCATCACACTGCATCACACTGGCTGCATCACACTGCATCACACTGCATCACACTGGCTGCATCACACTGCATCACACTGGCTGCATCACACTGCATCACACTGCATCACACTGGCTGCATCACACTGCATCACACTGGCTGCATCTCACTGCATCACACTGGCTGCATCACACTGCATCACACTGGCTGCATCACACTGCATCACACTGGCTGCATCACACTGGCTGCATCACACTGGCTACATCACACTGGCTGCATCACACTGCATCACACTGGCTGCATCACACTGCATCACACTGGCTGCATCACACTGGCTGCATCACACTGGCTGCATCACACTGCATCACACTGCATCACACTGGCTGCATCACACTGCATCACACTGGCTGCATCACACTGGCTGCATCACACTGGCTGCATCACACTGCATCACACTGGCTGCATCACACTGCATCACACTGGCTGCATCACACTGCATCACACTGGCTGCATCACACTGCATCACACTGGCTGCATCACACTGGCTGCATCACACTGCATCACACTGGCTGCATCACACTGCATCACACTGGCTGCATCACACTGCATCACACTGGCTGCATCACACTGCATCACACTGGCTGCATCACACTGGCTGCATCACACTGGCTGCATCACACTGCATCACACTGGCTGCATCACACTGCATCACACTGGCTGCATCACACTGCATCACACTGGCTGCATCACACTGGCTGCATCACACTGGCTGCATCACACTGGCTGCATCACACTGTCTGCATCACACTGGCTGCATCACACTGCATCACACTGTCTGCATCACACTGGCTGCATCACACTGCATCACACTGTCTGCATCACACTGGCTGCATCACACTGCATCACACTGGCTGCATCACACTGGCTGCATCACACTGCATCACACTGCATCACACTGTCTGCATCACACTGACTGCAGCACACTGGCTGCATCACACTGGCTGCATCACACTGCATCACACTGGCTGCATCACACTGGCTGCATCACACTGGCTGCATCACACTGTCTGCATCACACTGGCTGCATCACACTGGCTGCATCAGACTGTCTGCATCACACTGTCTGCATCACACTGGCTGCATCACACTGTCTGCATCACACTGGTTGCATCACACTGTCTGCATCACACTGGTTGCATCACACTGTCTGCATCACACTGGCTGCATCACACTGCATCACACTGGCTGCATCACACTGGCTGCATCACACTGGCTGCATCACACTGCATCACACTGTCTGCATCACACTGGCTGCATCACACTGCATCACACTGGCTGCATCACACTGGCCGCATCACACTGTCTGCATCACACTGGCCGCATCACACTGGCTGCATCACACTGGCTGCATCACACTGGCTGCATCACACTGTCTGCATCACACTGGCTGCATCACACTGCATCACACTGGCTGCATCACACTGGCTGCATCACACTGGCTGCATCACACCGGCTGCATCACACCGTCTGCATCACACTGGCTGCATCACACTGGCTGCATCACACTGGCTGCATCACACTGCATCACACTGTCTGCATCACACTGCATCACACTGGCTGCATCACACTGTCTGCATCACACTGGCTGCATCACACTGGCTGCATCACACTGTCTGCATCACACTGGCTGCATCACACTGGCTGCATCACACTGTCTGCATCACACTGGCTGCATCACACTGGCTGCATCACACTGCATCACACTGGCTGCATCACACTGGCTGCATCACACTGGCTGCATCACACTGCATCACACTGGCTGCATCACACTGGCTGCATCACACTGGCTGCATCACACTGCATCACACTGGCTGCATCACACTGTCTGCATCACACTGGCTGCATCACACTGGCTGCATCACACTGGCTGCATCACACTGCATCACACTGGCTGCATCACACTGGCTGCATCACACTGGCTGCATCACACTGGCTGCATCACACTGCATCACACTGGCTGCATCACACTGGCTGCATCACACTGGCTGCATCACACTGCATCACACTGCATCACACTGCATCACACTGTCTGCATCACACTGGTTGCATCACACTGTCTGCATCACACTGGTTGCATCACACTGGTTGCATCACACTGCATCACACTGGTTGCATCACACTGGCTGCATCACACTGGCTGCATCACACTGGCTGCATCACACTGGCTACATCACACTGGCTGCATCACACTGCATCACACTGGCTGCATCACACTGGCTGCATCACACTGGCTGCATCACACTGCATCACACTGCATCACACTGGCTGCATCACACTGCATCACACTGGCTGCATCACACTGGCTGCATCACACTGGCTGCATCACACTGCATCACACTGGCTGCATCACACTGCATCACACTGGCTGCATCACACTGCATCACACTGGCTGCATCACACTGCATCACACTGGCTGCATCACACTGGCTGCATCACACTGGCTGCATCACACTGCATCACACTGGCTGCATCACACTGTCTGCATCACACTGGCTGCATCACACTGGCTGCATCACACTGTCTGCATCACACTGGCTGCATCACACTGGCTGCATCACACTGCATCACACTGGCTGCATCACACTGGCTGCATCACACTGGCTGCATCACACTGCATCACACTGGCTGCATCACACTGGCTGCATCACACTGCATCACACTGGCTGCATCACACTGGCTGCATCACACTGGCTGCATCACACTGCATCACACTGGCTGCATCACACTGCATCACACTGGCTGCATCACACTGGCTGCATCACACTGGCTGCATCACACTGGCTGCATCACACTGTCTGCATCACACTGCATCACACTGGCTGCATCACACTGGCTGCATCACACTGGCTGCATCACACTGTCTGCATCACACTGGCTGCATCACACTGGCTGCATCACACTGCATCACACTGGCTGCATCACACTGGCTGCATCACACTGGCTGCATCACACTGCATCACACTGGCTGCATCACACTGCATCACACTGGCTGCATCACACTGGCTGCATCACACTGCATCACACTGCATCACACTGCATCACACTGTCTGCATCACACTGGTTGCATCACACTGTCTGCATCACACTGGTTGCATCACACTGGTTGCATCACACTGCATCACACTGGTTGCATCACACTGGCTGCATCACACTGGCTGCATCACACTGGCTGCATCACACTGGCTACATCACACTGGCTGCATCACACTGCATCACACTGGCTGCATCACACTGCATCACACTGGCTGCATCACACTGGCTGCATCACACTGGCTGCATCACACTGCATCACACTGCATCACACTGGCTGCATCACACTGCATCACACTGGCTGCATCACACTGGCTGCATCACACTGGCTGCATCACACTGCATCACACTGGCTGCATCACACTGCATCACACTGGCTGCATCACACTGCATCACACTGGCTGCATCACACTGCATCACACTGGCTGCATCACACTGGCTGCATCACACTGGCTGCATCACACTGCATCACACTGGCTGCATCACACTGCATCACACTGGCTGCATCACACTGCATCACACTGGCTGCATCACACTGGCTGCATCACACTGGCTGCATCACACTGTCTGCATCACACTGGCTGCATCACACTGCATCACACTGTCTGCATCACACTGCATCACACTGGCTGCATCACACTGCATCACACTGGCTGCATCACACTGGCTGCATCACACTGGCTGCATCACACTGCATCACACTGCATCACACTGTCTGCATCACACTGACTGCAGCACACTGGCTGCATCACACTGGCTGCATCACACTGCATCACACTGGCTGCATCACACTGGCTGCATCACACTGGCTGCATCACACTGGCTGCATCAGACTGTCTGCATCACACTGTCTGCATCACACTGGCTGCATCACACTGTCTGCATCACACTGGTTGCATCACACTGTCTGCATCACACTGGTTGCATCACACTGTCTGCATCACACTGGCTGCATCACACTGCATCACACTGGCTGCATCACACTGGCTGCATCACACTGCATCACACTGGCTGCATCACACTGGCCGCATCACACTGTCTGCATCACACTGGCCGCATCACACTGGCTGCATCACACTGGCTGCATCACACTGGCTGCATCACACTGTCTGCATCACACTGGCTGCATCACACTGCATCACACTGGCTGCATCACACTGGCTGCATCACACTGGCTGCATCACACCGGCTGCATCACACCGTCTGCATCACACTGGCTGCATCACACTGGCTGCATCACACTGGCTGCATCACACTGCATCACACTGTCTGCATCACACTGCATCACACTGGCTGCATCACACTGTCTGCATCACACTGGCTGCATCACACTGGCTGCATCACACTGGCTGCATCACACTGGCTGCATCACACTGGCTGCATCACACTGCATCACACTGGCTGCATCACACTGGCTGCATCACACTGGCTGCATCACACTGCATCACACTGGCTGCATCACACTGGCTGCATCACACTGTCTGCATCACACTGCATCACACTGGCTGCATCACACTGGCTGCATCACACTGGCTGCATCACACTGGCTGCATCACACTGGCTGCATCACACTGCATCACACTGGCTGCATCACACTGGCTGCATCACACTGGCTGCATCACACTGGCTGCATCACACTGGCTGCATCACACTGGCTGCATCACACTGGCTGCATCACACTGCATCACACTGTCTGCATCACACTGGCTGCATCACACTGGCTGCATCACACTGCATCACACTGGCTGCATCACACTGGCTGCATCACACTGCATCACACTGCATCACACTGCATCACACTGCATCACACTGCATCACACTGTCTGCATCACACTGGTTGCATCACACTGTCTGCATCACACTGGTTGCATCACACTGGTTGCATCACACTGCATCACACTGCATCACACTGGCTGCTCACAGCTCTTAGTCCACATGAGAAGGAGGAGATGATGACTGACATTTGAATTTTGGGTGAACTATCCCTTTAAGAGAGCCACCTTTCCAGTACAGCCTGGCTTTAGACTCTACATTCCTCGCTAACGCACTAAACTGGCTTCGCAGTACTTTGCAGAGTATATAGTACAGTATAATACCGCTAGTATAGTAGTAGTAGTAGTATATACAGTAGTTCATGTTTGTTAGTAGCTGCAGCTCCTCTTCCTCACCGCTCCTCTTCCTCACCGCTCCTCTTCCTCACCGCTCACTATCTGGGTCAGTCTCACTTCACCCAGCTGTCACACAGACACACACACACACACACACACACAGACACACACAGACACACACACCTTCCATCATGTGTGACCTGGTTCGCTGTGAGAGAAATAAAACTTACAGTCCAGAGTGTGTGTGTGTGTGTGTGTGTGTGTGTGTGCGTGTGTGTGTGTGTGTGTGTGTGTGTGCGTGTGTGTGCGTGTGTGTGTGTGTGTGTGTGTGTGTGTGTGTGTGTGTGTGTGTGTGTGTGAGAAAGTGGATCAGCGTTTCCCTGGAGACCGGAGGAGACACAGTCCATCACATCTGTGTTGAACGTGCTTAAAGGATGATTCCGTGTAAATTCCCTTCAGGCCGTGTGTTCCTAACATTCCAGGTCTATGTGTCTGTCCCCGCATCGCCACGGCAACGATGAATGGCAGCAGATTGAAGTTGTGCTGCTGAGGCTGTTTCCATCCCATAAAGCCAAAGCCACTGACCCTGAACGCCACACCACACCTCACCGCGCCACGCCACACCACGCCATGCCGTGTGTGTGGCCTGAAGCTAACTGTTAGCATGGTTAGCTTTAGCAGTTGAGTGTTTCAGTCGGAGCTGTGTTTCTGGTTGCCGTGGGATGGGGTTGCCATGGCATCTTGTAGGACCACACCCCCCCCCCATCCAGACAGCTGCAGCCGATAACAGGACGTTCACTGGTGTTATCACCACAACACTGACATGTGTGTCTGTGTGTGTGTGTCTGTGTGTGTGTGTGTGTCTGTGTATGTCTGTCTGTGTGTGTCTGTGTGTGTGTGTGTGTGTGTGTGTTGCAGCTGAGCGGGCTGAGCGTGACGTCCGGCGTGGACCAGATGGTGGCGCTGCACACGTCCAGCGAGGACGACGTCCTGCTGTGTCTGCAGCCGGGACAGCTGAGCCCCCACCAGGACCGCGTGGGGGAGGTGGTGGGGGGGCTGGTCGACCACTTCACACGGTCAGTACTGCTGATACTACTACTAGTAGTACTAGTACTACTGCTACTACTACTAGTAGTACTAGTACTACTGCTACTACTACTAGTACTACTATTTATTTATTTATTGGTTTATTTCATAGGGACAGTGCACCACTAATCAACAGTGTCAGAAAGAAACTGAAGTGGGCCGGAGTTAGCCGACAGGGCCAGATGTAAAGAAGGCAACCTAAAAGCCAAAGAGAGGACAACAAATAAGTATTATCAAAACACAACATACATGATAAACTACCCAATAAAAGCTCATAATAAGTAAAACAGGTAAGAATCTAACATTACAAGTCTAATATTCAGCATAACAAGAGCTCATGGCATCACATGCAGACATAACATGCAGAGAGGAGTACAACTGGAAACACATGCAAGAGCTAGCCTACTACCACTACTACCAGTGTTGGGTAGTACTAGTACTAGTAGTACTAGTAGTACTACTACCACTACTACCAGTGTTGGGTAGTAACGTGTCATTAACGCCGTTACAGACGTGTGTCTCAGGATCTCGCCAACGCTCAGCAGGAAGAAACTGTCTGACATGTCACGGTGTCGCCGCAGTAACAGTGTCGTGTCGTGTCGTGTCGTGTCCTGTCGTGTCCTGTGTCGTGTTGTGTGTCTGCTCCAGGATCAGGAAGGTCCCGTTCCCGGTCCAGGTCTGTCGTCCGACTCTTCAGATCCACATGAGAGGGAAGCCCAAGAGCGTCGCCGTGGAAACCAAACCGGGTCAGACCGTCGCCGACTTCAAGAAGAGTCGAGACGGATTCATCCTGCTGGTCCCTGCAAACTGAGGGGGGGGGGTTAGGAGGGAGGGGGGGGGCGGGGGGGGGTTATACTGTAGAGGAACCTGATGATGTCACAAAACAAATATTTTTGTACGTTGAAGAAAAACAACAAATAAATAAATTATTATTGTTGATTCACTGTGTGTGTGTGTGTGTTCTTGTAAATGCTACGTTGTGAGGACCGCAACGAGTTTTTAACCAACAAAGTGAGGACATTTTTGGGAAGTGAGGACATTTTGGCCGGTCCTCACTTCTTCAAGGGGCTTTTTGAGACTTGGGTTCAGACATGAGGTTAGAATCAGGTTTATATGAGGTTTAGAGTGATGGTTAAGTTTAGGCATTTGTTCCTGATGGTTAAGGTCAATGACATGTCCTCATTAAGATAGAAGAACAAGGATGTGTGTGTGTCTGTGTGTGTGTGTGTCTGTGTGTGTGTGTGTGTCACTTGATGCTGTCTCACCATGTGTGTTATTAACACTCTGACAGGTGTGCCCCCCCCCCCCCCCCCTCCCCCCAGCTGTCTGACACACAAACTCACTGACCCCACAGAGAGGGGGGGGGCACACCTGTCAATCAATCATTGGGATGTAACCATGACAACAGAACTTTCACAGTAAGGGTGCACTAGGCATCGTACTGGTCTACAGCCAATCAGAGGCCAGGAAGGCCAGGGGGGCGGGGCTTAGTAGTGTGACTGTGTGTGTGTGTGTGTGTGTGTGAACAAACACATCGTCTCTGATTAAAGATGTTTCATCTTCTTCACACACAGACTCACACACAGACTCACACAGACACACACACACACACAGACTCACACAGACACACACACACAGACTCACACAGACACACACACAGACTCACAGACACACACACAGACACAGACACACACACAGACACACACACAGACACACACAGACTCACAGACACACACACACAGACACAGACACACACACAGACACACACACAGACTCACACAGACACACACAGACACACACACAGACACAGACACACACACACAGACACACACACAGACTCACAGACACACACACAGACACAGACAGACACACAGACACAGACACACACAGACACAGACACACACACAGACACAGACACACACACAGACACACACACAGACACACACAGACACACACAGACACAGACACACACACACAGACACACACACAGACTCACAGACACACACACAGACACAGACAGACACAGACACACAGACACAGACAGACACTCACACAGACACACACAGAGACACACACACAGACTCACACAGACACACACAGACACACACAGAGACACACACACACACAGACACACACAGAGACACACACAGACTCACACACAGACAGACACACACACAGACACAGACAGACACACAAACACACAGACACAGACAGACACACAAACACACAGACACAGACAGACACACACACACACACAGACAGACACACAAACACACAGACACAGACAGACACACAAACACACAGACACAGACAGACACACAAACACACAGACACAGACAGACACACACACACACACAGACAGACACACAAACACACAGACACAGACAGACACACAAACACACAGACACACACAGACACACACAGACACACACTCTGCTGCAACGAGAGCTGAAACTTTAAAACCAGGTCAGTGAACGTCTCACGGGTTAACTTCCTGTTTAGCATCGACCCTGGTTACCACGGTTACCGTCCATATGATCAGATGTGACCCTCAGCAGGGCCAGGACCGGGGGGGGGGGGTGATGGGGGGGGGGTGAGATGTAGGACGAGGCAACAGAGACTCAGTTATTTCAGTCGTCGACGACGACGTCACGACCTGGAAACAGAGAGGAAGGTCAGCACGTCTCCATGGCAACAGGTCACTGTCTGTGTGTGTGTGGGGGGGGGCAGGGGGGGCGGGGGGGGCTTCGGTCATTGAAGCTGAGAAAGATGAGCTATTAATGAAACTCAGCTCATTACATATTCAAGAAGAGGAGGAGACTTTCACTGTGACATCACTGTGACATCACTGTGACATCACTGTGACATCACTGTGACCTTTGACCCCAACATAGAGCATCAACGTAGTTTACAGCAGATATCAGCAGTCCGGTGGTTTTGGCTAATGCTGCGTTCAAGGCAGGCTTTACAAACCGTAAGTTATGGCTTCAAGTCACGACTACGACTTTGACTTGGTTCAGGAGGACGGGTCCTGGTCTGGTTCAGGAGGACGGGTCCCGGTCTGGTTCAGGAGGACGGGTCCCGGTCTGGTTCAGGAGGACGGGTCCTGGTCTGGTTCAGGAGGACGGGTCCTGGTCTGGTTCAGGAGGACGGGTCCTGGTCCGGTTCAGGAGGACGGGTCCCGGTCTGGTTCTAGAGGACGGGTCCCGGTCTGGTTCTAGAGGACGGGTCCCGGTCTGGTTCAGGAGGACGGGTCCTGGTCCGGTTCAGGAGGACGGGTCCTGGTCTGGTTCAGGAGGACGGGTCCTGGTCCGGTTCAGGAGGACGGGTCCCGGTCTGGTTCAGGAGGACGGGTCCTGGTCTGGTTCAGGAGGACGGGTCCTGGTCCGGTTCAGGAGGACGGGTCCCGGTCTGGTTCTAGAGGACGGGTCCCGGTCTGGTTCAGGAGGACGGGTCCTGGTCCGGTTCAGGAGGACGGGTCCTGGTCTGGTTCAGGAGGACGGGTCCTGGTCTGGTTCAGGAGGACGGGTCCTGGTCCGGTTCAGGAGGACGGGTCCTGGTCTGGTTCAGGAGGACGGGTCCTGGTCCGGTTCAGGAGGACGGGTCCCGGTCCGGTTCAGGAGGACGGGTCCCGGTCTGGTTCAGGAGGACGGGTCCCGGTCTGGTTCAGGAGGACGGGTCCTGGTCTGGTTCAGGAGGACGGGTCCCGGTCCGGTTCAGGAGGACGGGTCCCGGTCTGGTTCAGGAGGACGGGTCCCGGTCTGGTTCAGGAGGACGGGTCCCGGTCTGGTTCAGGAGGACGGGTCCCGGTCCGGTTCAGGAGGACGGGTCCCGGTCTGGTTCAGGAGGACGGGTCCCGGTCTGGTTCAGGAGGACGGGTCCCGGTCTGGTTCAGGAGGACGGGTCCCGGTCTGGTTCAGGAGGACGGGTCCCGGTCTGGTTCAGGAGGACGGGTCCCGGTCCGGTTCAGGAGGACGGGTCCCGGTCCGGTTCAGGAGGACAGGTCCTGGTCCGGTTCAGGAGGACGGGTCCCGGTCCGGCTCAGGAGGACGGGTCCTGGTCTGGTTCAGGAGGACGGGTCCTGGTCCGGTTCTAGAGGACGGGTCCCGGTCCGGTTCAGGAGGACGGGTCCCGGTCCGGTTCAGGAGGACGGGTCCCGGTCCGGTTCAGGAGGACAGGTCCTGGTCCGGTTCAGGAGGACGGGTCCTGGTCTGGTTCACGAGGACGGGTCCCGGTCTGGTTCAGGAGGACGGGTCCTGGTCTGGTTCAGGAGGACGGGTCCTGGTCTGGTTCAGGAGGACGGGTCCTGGTCCGGTTCTAGAGGACGGGTCCCGGTCTGGTTCAGGAGGACGGGTCCCGGTCTGGTTCAGGAGGACGGGTCCCGGTCTGGTTCAGGAGGACAGGTCCTGGTCTGGTTCAGGAGGACGGGTCCTGGTCCGGTTCACGAGGACGGGTCCCGGTCTGGTTCAGGAGGACAGGTCCTGGTCTGGTTCAGGAGGACAGGTCCTGGTCTGGTTCAGGAGGACGGGTCCTGGTCCGGTTCACGAGGACGGGTCCCGGTCTGGTTCAGGAGGACGGGTCCCGGTCTGGTTCAGGAGGACAGGTCCTGGTCTGGTTCAGGAGGACGGGTCCTGGTCCGGTTCACGAGGACGGGTCCCGGTCTGGTTCAGGAGGACGGGTCCTGGTCTGGTTCAGGAGGACGGGTCCTGGTCTGGTTCAGGAGGACGGGTCCTGGTCCGGTTCTAGAGGACGGGTCCCGGTCTGGTTCAGGAGGACGGGTCCCGGTCTGGTTCAGGAGGACGGGTCCCGGTCTGGTTCAGGAGGACAGGTCCTGGTCTGGTTCAGGAGGACGGGTCCTGGTCCGGTTCACGAGGACGGGTCCCGGTCTGGTTCAGGAGGACGGGTCCCGGTCTGGTTCAGGAGGACAGGTCCTGGTCTGGTTCAGGAGGACGGGTCCTGGTCTGGTTCAGGAGGACGGGTCCTGGTCTGGTTCTAGAGGACGGGTCCTGGTCTGGTTCAGGAGGACGGGTCCTGGTCCGGTTCACGAGGACGGGTCCCGGTCTGGTTCAGGAGGACAGGTCCCGGTCTGGTTCAGGAGGACGGGTCCCGGTCTGGCTCACGAGGACGGGTCCCGGTCTGGTTCAGGAGGACGGGTCCTGGTCTGGTTCAGGAGGACGGGTCCTGGTCTGGTTCAGGAGGACGGGTCCTGGTCCGGTTCTAGAGGACGGGTCCCGGTCTGGTTCAGGAGGACGGGTCCCGGTCTGGTTCAGGAGGACGGGTCCTGGTCTGGTTCTAGAGGACGGGTCCCGGTCCGGTTCAGGAGGACGGGTCCCGGTCCGGTTCAGGAGGACGGGTCCCGGTCTGGTTCAGGAGGACGGGTCCTGGTCTGGTTCTAGAGGACGGGTCCTGGTCCGGTTCAGGAGGACGGGTCCCGGTCTGGTTCAGGAGGACGGGTCCTGGTCTGGTTCACGTGGACGGGTCCTGGTCCGGTTCAGGAGGACGGGTCCTGGTCTGGGACCGCTGTCGTTCCAATCACTTAGAGCGAGGACCAATTCCATTAGAGGACGAGGCACCTGGTCGTCGCCGTGGAGATTAGACCTGTATGAGAGGATTTACCAGTGGGAATATAAACCGTGTCCCGGAGCGGCTGCAGCGTTCCCTCTAAATCCTCTCTGGTCCTGCAGGCTGCGGGTCCCAGCACCGCTCTTTCATGGGGGGCAGGGGGGGCGGGGGGGCAGAGGGGGCAGGGGGGGCAGGGGGGGGTCACATGCTGCAGATTACAGGAACATGAGGGGAGATTGGTTTTTGTTTTGGCTCTGATCGAGTTGTCATCAGGAGAGATGGAGCAGAGCCGGACGGAGACGGAGCGAGGACACTTAGCCTAGCGTAGCTTAGTTTAGCCTAGCCTAGCCTAGCCTAGCTTAGCTTAGTGGAGCAATCAGGGAAAGGTCAACATTTAGTCAGATCCTCCTCTCTCCATAATCCCGATCCGGTTGTTAATTCCTGACATCAGGACGTTATTCCCGGTCCATGAAAACCAGACATTGTAGCCTGTTGTTGTTCAGTGAGTCGTCTGAGGCCAAACTGAAGCTCTGACCCCCCCCCACCGTGGTCACTGAGACTCTGCTGTTTGTTGTTTTGTTGACGAGATGATTTGTGTCTTCAGAGGACGAGTCGGCCATCTGCAGGAGGACCCCCCGCCCATTGAGGGTGCATGGCCTCGGACACTCACCCCCGACCCCCCCCAGCAGGACCAGCAGCAGATGGTTCCCCCCTGCCGTCGTCTCAGTGCAGATTTGTGACCAGATTATAATGATTCTCCAACAGGATCAGACGCTCCTGCAGGAACCAGGTCCAGACTGGGACCAGACTGGAACCAGGTCCAGACTGGGACCAGACTGGAACCAGGTCTCACTTAGACCAGAGACCAGACTGGGACCAGGTCTCACTTAGACCAGAGACCAGACTGGGACCAGACTGGAATCAGGTCCAGACTGGGACCAGGTCTCACTTAGACCAGAGACCAGACTGGAACCAGGTCTCACTTAGACCAGAGACCAGACTGGGACCAGGTCTCACTTAGACCAGAGACCAGACTGGGACCAGACTGGGACCAGGTCTCACTTAGACTCTGGAGTCTCTGAAACATCTGGAGGTCTCTGTCCATCCATCCAGTGGATCATCAATCAATAAACCCTAACCCTTTGTGAGGGCAAGAAAGTGATCGGGGTGGGAGGGGTCTCTGATTCTAGATGCAGTGCGTCCCACCTTGTTTAGCTGCCTTTCTTCTTCTGCAGACACACTTCTTCAGTTGTTTTAAAAAGAACAGTCTGGTGTGCTGGTGTTGAGGATGACATGTTGATTCCCAGGAATCTGTAAGTGTCCGCTCTCTGGCCAGAGGGAGGTGGTCTTCTCTCTGTCTGTTTCCTTAGTCTTCAAGGCATTCAGTTCAATTTGATTCCTGTACAATAGTTAATTGTTCTTGGTGATTAAGCCACGACTGTGGTGTCATCAGCCAATTTAAACAGTTTAACAGTTTGAGGATTAGAGAATCTGGAGGTCTCTGAAACATCTGGAGTCTCTTAGAATCTCTTAAACATCTGGAGTCTCTTAAACATCTGGAGTCTCTTAGAATCTCTTAAACATCTGGAGTCTCATAGAATCTCTTAAACATCTGGAGTCTCTTAAACATCTGGAGTCTCTTAGAATCTCTTAAACATCTGGAGTCTCTTAGAATCTCTTAAACATCTGGAGTCTCTTAGAGTCTCTTAAACATCTGGAGTCTCTTAGAGTCTCTTAAACATCTAGAGTCTCTTAAACATCTAGAGTCTCTTAAACATCTGGAGTCTCTTAAACATCTGGAGGTCTCTGAAACATCTGGAGTCTCTTAAACATCTGGAGTCTCTGAAACATCTGGAGTCTCTGAAACATCTAGCGCTGAGTATTTATGCTTATATTGTTTTTTCAGATTTCTTTCTCTTACATACAACTTACTGTATACAGTATGGACATCGAGTACTCTGTCTTGTATATTCCAACAGGTAGTAACCAGATAGTCACTAAAGGTGTAGTGTTGACATTGACATTGAGTGCTCTGTCCTGTGTCTCCTTATATGGAGTACAGACATTGAGTAATCTGTCTTGTATGTGGTGACAGGGTGACAGGATAGCTTAGGTAGGGTCTTCATGAGAGTGTGTAATGTTGTATAATGTACTAATGAGAGCTGTGTAGGTTCTCCTCTTGTGTGTCCCTGACAAATGTATATTTTTCTATCAATGGTCATTTCTGACAAATGTATATTTTTTTATTAATGGACTTGTGATGTCTGATGAATGTATACTTATTTATTAATGTGTTACGGTTGTCTAAATTATTATGTTATTGTTCTTCTTTCAAGGTAGCCTTTTACCATCTGGCAGAGGGACAACCGGTGAAAATTAGCCCTGCTGGCTAACCCGGGTGCATTTACACTAGATGATGTTTTATTAATGTACACTGTCCCTTTCTTAAATAAATAAACTATAAACTATAAACATCTGGAGTCTCTTAAACATCTGGAGTCTCTTAGAATCTCTTAAACATCTGGAGTCTCTGAAACATCTGGAGTCTCTTAAACATCTGGAGTCTCTTAGAATCTCTGAAACATCTGGAGTCTCTTAAACATCTGGAGTCTCTTAGAATCTCTTAAACATCTGGAGTCTCTTAAACATCTGGAGTCTCTTAGAATCTCTTAAACATCTGGAGTCTCTTAAACATCTGGAGTCTCTTAGAATCTCTTAAACATCTGGAGTCTCTTAGAGTCTCTTAAACATCTGGAGTCTCTGAAACATCTGGAGTCTCTTAAACATCTGGAGTCTCTTAGAGTCTCTTAAACATCTGGAGTCTCTTAGAGTCTCTTAAACATCTGGAGTCTCTTAAACATCTGGAGTCTCTTAGAGTCTCTTAAACATCTGGAGTCTCTTAGAGTCTCTTAAAAATCTGGAGTCTCTGAAACATCTGGAGTCTCTTAAACATCTGGAGTCTCTTAAACATCTGGAGTCTCTTAAACATCTGGATGTCTCTTAAACATCTGGAGTCTCTTAGAATCTCTTAAACATCTGGAGTCTCTTAGAGTCTCTGAAACATCTGGAGTCTCTGAAA
Organism: Decapterus maruadsi; assembly: GCA_030347415.2. NCBI lineage: Eukaryota > Metazoa > Chordata > Actinopteri > Carangiformes > Carangidae > Decapterus > Decapterus maruadsi. The sequence continues at coordinate 26,925,897 of CM064897.1, forward strand.
CATCTGGAGTCTCTTAAACATCTGGATTATTGATGAACAGGAACTCGTCTGGATCCAGGAGGAGAGGATCACCATGGTTACCACTGGTACTGAACTCTCTCTGAGTCTGAGGACCAGATGTTGCTGTTTATGCTAAGCTAGGCTAGGCTAGGCTAGGCTAGGCTAACCAGCTGAGTGTGAGACGTTCAGGGGCCAGAGAGGAGTCTGTGTTTGGATTTCAGCTCAAAACTTTATTAAATAATCAACCGTAAACAAACGTCATCGTCATGAAAAAGGAAACAAACAAAAAACAGAAAAACAAAACAAATGAAACGACACATTTGTTCTTCAAGTTTTGACGTCAACAGTTTTTTTCTTTCACAGCTTTGCAGGTGAGGAGCTGCTTCAGTCAGGTGACGACAGCTGGTTACCATGGAGACGGGTGGGTGTGGGGGGGGTAGACAGGTACCGACTGATCTCTGTTTATCACCTGCTCAATGAGATGAAGGGGCGGAGCTACATGAAGATGGCGCCTGTGTTTGGTGGCTCTGCTCGGGGGCGGGGCTTCTGCTCTGTGGGGGCGGGGCTTCTGCTCTGTGGGGGCGGGGCTTCGGCTCTGTGGGGGCGGGGCTTCGGCTCTGTGGGGCGGGGCTTCTGCTCTGTGGGGGCGGGGCTTCGGCTCTGTGGGGGCGGGGCTTCGGCTCTGTGGGGGCGGGGCTTCGGCTCTGTGGGGGCGGGGCTTCGGCTCTGTGGGGGCGGGGCTTCGGCTCTGTGGGGGCGGGGCTTCGGCTCTGTGGGGGCGGGGCTTCAGACTCAAACATCTGATTTCAAAATAAAAGCTGTTCAGTTCTAACTCTGTATTCACACGTAGTTCTAAACATGAACACGTCGTCATGACGACTTCATACCGCTGACGTCGTGTTTCGGTTGCTATGGAAACAAGCAGGTAAAACAGTAACGTGTCTAAACTAGGCGGCCGGCATGCACGCTACGACACAGCGACGTCTCCTTCCTCACGGCGCCACGTATTTACATCATCACCGTCATCATCAGTGAAGCCCCCCCCCCCCGACCCCCCCCCCCCGCCTGCAGCAGGTGAGATGCTCTGATATGAAGCAGCTGTAACACCTGACTGAGCTGCGTCTCCATCCGCAGCTGAAAGTAGTCCCACCTGAGGAGAGTCTGTCCTCTGAGGTCACAGCCCCCCCCCCCCGATCTCTCCGAGGCTTTTGATTGGATGAGCTCAGGTGGAGAACAGAGTTAATTGGCTTTGAGGCCGAGAGACGCAGCAGCTGCCGGATCCAGAACCAGGACGGAGGACGGAGGACGGAGCTCTGGTTCCAGACATGTCCTCTCCTCCTCCTCCTCATGTCCCTGAGCTCCATCTGTCTCCGTCTCCGTCTCACTGTCTCTCTGTGTCTCTGTCTCTCTGTGTCTCTGTCTCTCTGTGTCTCTGAGTCTCTGTGTCTCTGAGTCTCTGTGTCTCTGTCTCTCTGTCTCTCTTTGTCTCTGAGTCTCTGTGTCTCTGTCTCTGTCTCTCTGAGTCTCTGTGTCTCTGAGTCTCTGTGTCTCTGTGTCTCTGAGTTTCTGTGTCTCTGAGTCTCTGTGTCTCTGTCTCTCTGTGTCTCTGTGTCTCTGTCTCTGTCTCTCTGAGTCTCTGTGTCTCTGAGTCTCTGTGTCTCTGAGTTTCTGTGTCTCTGTGTCTCTGTCTCTCTGTGTCTCTGTGTCTCTGTCTCTGTCTCTCTGAGTCTCTGTGTCTCTGAGTCTCTGTGTCTCTGAGTCTCTGAGTCTCTGTGTCTCTGAGTCTCTGTGTCTCTGAGTCTCTGTGTCTCTGAGTCTCTGTGTCTCTGTCTCTCTGTCTCTCTGTGTCTCTGAGTCTCTGTGTCTCTGAGTCTCTGTGTCTCCGTCTCTCTGTCTCTCTGTGTCTCTGTCTCCGTCTCTGAGTCTCCGTCTCTCTGAGTGTTTGTCTCTCCGTCTCTGTGTCTCTGTGTCTCTGTGTCTCTGAGTCTCTGTCTCTCTGTCTCTGAGTCTCTGTGTCTCTGTGTCTCTGAGTCTCTGTCTCTGTGTCTCTGAGTCTCTGTCTCTCTGTCTCTGTGTCTCTCTGTCTCTGAGTCTCTGTGTCTCTGAGTCTCTGTGTCTCTGAGTCTCTGTGTCTCTCTGTCTCTGAGTCTCTGTGTCTCTGTGTCTCTCTGTCTCTGAGTCTCTGTGTCTCTGTCTCTCTGTGTCTCTGAGTCTCTGTCCTGATTCGTCTCAGTGTCACAAACACGTTGGAGTGAATCTTGTGATTTCATTAACGTGAACAGGAGACGGCGGAGGAAGCAGATGTTGACCCACATTCACACACACACACACACACACACACACACACACACACACACACACACACACACACCAACAACAGCTCCTTTCTGCTCGTCCTCTCCTGACAATGGAGGAGGGTGTTGGTGTCAAATCTAATGAAACAGGCAGAACAACAGCTGAGTGTGTGGAGACGGGGCAGAGAGGGGGAGGGGGGGGAGGAGGGGGAGGGGGGGGGTGAAGACACAAGTGTCCTTGTTGCAGCCAGAGAGGCAGAAGGAGCTGCAGTGACCTCAAAATGGCCGCCAGTGGAACCAGAGACTGAGTCAGAGCAGCCGGGGGGGGGGTTGAGGGGGGGGGGGTGAAGGGGGGGGGGGGGTGGAGGTCACATCTACTGGAGACACATGTTTATCTGTCATGTGACCTCATGTGTGAATCAAACAACACATGGGGGGTGGAGTGGGGGGGTGATAATCATCAGTTGAACTTTTCTCTGATGTCACGCAGGAAACGGCTGTTGTCATGACAACAGAGTTAACCTGACTTCTTGGCACAGCGGTTTGCATCGGAGGACCAGGGTTCGAACCCCACCTGGGGGGCCGAGGGCCACAACTACACAACTACACAACTACACAAATACACAACTACATTCTGTAGACCTGAGTGTGTGTGTGTGATTAGCTCTGATGCTCCCGGGGGCGGGGGGGGGGGGGGGCTACAGTAATCTGCTAATCTCATTAAAACCACGACTGTCAACAAGAGGCCTGGAACAAAAGGGGGGTGGAGGAGGAGGGGGGGGGGTAAACAGCTGACACACACACAAACACACGCACGTGTCAACACACACACGTCCAGTCGAAATCCATCTTCCTCAGGTGAGAGACAGAGACAGAGGCTCCGCCCACAGAGACAGAGGCTCCACCCACAGAGACAGAGGCTCCGCCCACAGAGACAGAGGCTCCGCCCGCAGAGACAGAGGCTCCGCCCACAGAGACAGAGGCTCCGCCCACAGAGACAGAGGCTCCACCCACAGAGACAGAGGCTCCGCCCACAGACCGACTTCCTGTTGGTTCGGATGATCCACTGAGAACAGCAGGACCAGGACCAGGACCCCCCCCCCCCCCCCCCCCGATTGGCTAAAAGGGCCGGGACGATGACATCACCCTGGTGCCAACATCAGAGGCTAACGGTGGCGGCTAGCAGGCTAACGCTCATTTCTCATTAAAGTCTCTATTGAAGCGGCTAACGGCTAACAGCTAATGTTGCGTTCCATTTACCTCGGAAGTCGGAGTTGGGAACGACATCATCATCCAGTTACAAAGTTGGAAAGATGGCCGTGTGTACAAAAGCTACCAGGCTACTGTTAGCCACTGTTAGCACGGCCTGCGCGGTAGTTCGCACAAACCACGTTAAAATGTAAATTAGCTTCACATCAGCAGCGTTTCCACGTCAACGAGTAACGACCGACTAGTGCAGGGGTCATCAACTATATTTGTCGAAGGGCCAGAATCTTTCTCAACAGACACCTTGGGGGCCGACATTCAAATAGGCCAAGATTGAAATTAAAGTCACCTTTTTGCCAAATCATTTAGTTGCTAATATTTTATTTTACCTGTAAGCTCATAGTTTTCATTTACATATCTTTGGTGTTTTGTATGATATAAAATGAAAAATCTTGACAGCTGACTTTCAGATACTCCCATGCTGGAGCTTTACACTGCTGACCTGGCCTGTGATTTTCAGCCTACATATGAAAGGAGGCTGACAATCGGTTCTGATTGATACAAGTCAGTAGTCCTGAAATGCTTGTTTCTCTTCTATAATGCACATTTTACATCTTGGAGGCGACATGTTTCCACACACGACAGAGCTCAGTGGGAAACAGTAGGAGAGTCACAGGCCGAGGGTGAACCGGGACACAACACCGGAGGAGGTCCGTACGAAAAAAACAACAACTGAGTGGCATCAAACACGCGTCGCTACCAAATTGCTTCTGTTTTGAGAGCGTGCATAGCGCGCATCTACACTGAATGGGTTTAAGTGCGCGAAAGACTCTACATCTGAACGCATGCACAACCAACCACGGCGTTTAACCTCCTCGGCCGCGGCGGCCAAAATCACCCAGCTGGCCTCTGCAGACAGGCAGGGAAAACCCTGCAGTCCAGCAGCTCCAATCGCTTTTATTTTGAAAATTGACCGGATTCTCTCGTGTTTCTTGGTGTGACTTCCTGCCAGAATTGACGTGGTCGGCCGCGGCTCGCGCACAAAATAGAACAGACGCCGAAACTGGCGGTTCACGGCGCGAGCCGACCGCGGAGGACCGCGACGCTCCGCGTCTGGTCTGAACTACAACACCGGTTAACGAGGGCGCCGAATGGAAGCGGACTCCGCTCCGCGTCTATTCGCGGCGCTTCGGCGTCCGGTGTGAACCCGGCGAAACGTTCATGCATGGTGCTTTGGGTATGCGGTGTTTCCTAATCCCAGCGCAGGGGCTCATAGGCACACACAAACACTTTGAGCGTGTCTCCATTTCCCAGCACATTGACTTACAGGCGCACAGAGCCCGATAAATACAATACTTGTAAACTATAAGAACTCAGTCGCGGGCCGGATTGGAAGGCTCGGCGGGCCGGATTCGGCCCGCGGGCCGCCAGTTGATGATCACTGGACTAGTGCAACAAAAACCGGTCAGAAGTTTAAACACACTGAACAGCTTCTACTTGGGCTACACACAGGGCGGCCATCTTTGAAGATCTGCCGACCTCGAGGCGTTCCAGGTGGAACCTCGGACTCGGAACGCGGACGCTACGACTTCCAAGTTGACAACGAATCGATTCATCGTTTACATCATCGACAGATTAATCGATGGTTGCAGCTCGACTTCCGAGTACAAATGGAACGGACCGTAACAGCTAATGGCTAACAGCTAACAGCTAACGGCTAACAGCTAACGGCTAACAGCTAACAGCTAACAGCTAACGGCTAACAGCTAACGGCTAACAGCTAACAGCTAACAGCTAACGGCTAACAGCTAACGGCTAACAGCTAACGGCTAACCCTAACTGTTGCAGTGTCCAGTTCCTGAATCTGTGACCTGTGATTGTGGATCAGTCTGGTGGGGGGGGACTTCACTGAGGGGGGGTGACGTATAGAAAGGCATGCGTCCAGCGGGGGGGGGGGGGGGGGGCCTGTCTCACCGGTCCAGGACCCGGCTGTAGTCCTGGGGGGCGCAGCCTCCTTCGCTCTTGAGCTCAGCGAACACCTGAGTGAAGAAGTGCGGGTCGGCGTTGATGCGCAGCATCTTGGCGCTGGTGGCGTCGATGATGGCGAGGCAGCGGTCCCAGAACGCCTCCTTTCCCGCCTCCACCAGGAAGGGCTTGAGCGGGTAGGAGATCTCGTTGCCCATGTAGGAGTAGGACAGGTAGAGGCAGGTGAGCAGGATGGCCTGCAGCTCGTGCTCCGACGCCACGCCGTCCCCGTCCACCACGTCCCTGCACAGCATGTAGACGAAGACCACGTTGGCGGGCGTGACGAAGGCCACGTCCTGCCAGCCCTGCAGCAGCAGCGAGCGGTCCACGCCGCGCAGCCACAGCGCCGGGTCGGCGGGCGCCAGCCGTTTGAGGCGGAAGCAGCGGCGGCACAGGAACTCGCCCAGGCAGCGCAGCAGCTCGCTGGTCGACGCCTGCACGATCACGCGCTTCGGCGACGAGGTCGCGGCGCCCGGAGGGAGCGTCTTCAGCGAGGACAGCGGCTGCGACTTGCCGTAGGCGTAGGCGTGGGGGGGGGCGAGGCCGTAGCCCAGACCCAGACCGGCTGGGCCGTCGTAGCTGGACAGGTTGGCACACGACAGACTCTTCTTCACGTTGTGGCGGTTGAGCTGCAGCACGCCGCCGCCGCCGCCGCCGCCGCCGCCGTTCTGGTAGATGTTGATGCTGTTGTTGTTGAGCGGCTCGGCCGGCGGCTTCTTGGCGCCCGTCTTCTTCTTGGTGGACGCCACCAGTCTCTTCCAGGTGAGGGCGGGCAGGAAGATGGACTGGCCCCGCCTCATGCCGCCGCCGCCGCCGCCGCCGCCGCCGCCGCCGCGCTCCTTCTGGCTGTTGAGCGAGCGGCTGCTGAGGCTCGGGTAGTGGCTGAGCGAGCCCGGACGGTTGTCATAGTAACTGGACTTCCGGGACCCGGGGGAGAGTGACAGCACCGTTCCCATGGTGACAGGGGTCAAAGGTCAGGAGGGGGGGGGGGGGGCGTCTGTCTCTTTAGTTCAGCAGGTCCGACAGGTGAGAGGAGGAAGAGGAGGAAGAGGAGGAAGAGGAGCCAGACATCACCTGCAACACAGACACAGGAAAGGGTTAAACTTCAACTGTTGTCTTTTATTTATTTATTTATTTATTTATTTATTTATTTATCAGAAACCACGGAGGTCAACGAGCCGCGTGGCTTCAGTCGCCACGGTGACTGTGTGGACTACATTACCCACAAGACACTGCATCACTTATATGTCACTGACTAATCATCGTCGTCAACCACACACACACACACACACACACACACACACACACACACACACACACACACACACACACACACACACACACACACACACACACACACACTTAGGTTCTTTAAGATTCAGCAGATTTGACCCTGATCATCATCATCATCATCATCATCATCATCATCATCATCATCATCATCATCATCATCATCATCATGTTTTTGCTTCATCAAAAATCAAATCAAAATGTAAAGTGGGTTTAAATGTTCATCAGCTGCTGTGACGTCACAGACCCGGGCTCAATATGTTAATGAGATGTTATTAGGGCACCGGCCATCGCCAGGGCACTCGACCCAACAGCTATGAAATAGCTGTAGGGACTCAATGCCATGAGATGTTATATTGTTATTCTGTGGATTTTTTCCTAGTTATTATTTTTTTTTCATCTTCCGGACGATTTTCGGTTCGCTACTAGTTATAGTAGACATATTATATATCAAAACGTGCGTCTTGATCGGGATTGTGTTGCTATTACTTTTCTCAATAGTCTACGAATTTTTCACGACATAAGTCGCGAAAAACTGGGCAAAATTTTGCATTGAAGTCTATGGGACGAGCGAAAAAAAGAGAGCAAAAAAGACCAAACATTGGAGTTTAACAAACGTCTACTGCTCAGGCATATTTTCACCTAGAGACTCCATTTAAACTTTAAATAGTAGACACAAGTCTTGTGTATTGGTGTATTACTCCATGTTTCTAGAACCAGCTTCATGTCATTACAGTTACACACACACACACACACACATTAAAAACACACAGGTAACATACAAATGCGCGCGTCAGCGCGCACTCCTCTCCCACACTCTAACACACACAGGTAACTTCCTGTGATTACAGTTAAAGACACACAAACACATCAAATGCGCGCTTAAGCGCGCACTCATCTCTCTCACTCTAACACAGGTAACTTCATGTGATTACAGCTCCTCCATATCAGTGCTTATAGAAAGATGATCATGTGTCTGATCAGCTCTGTCTTGACCTTAAGATCGTGGGTTTGATTCCCATGTTGACAGAGATGGTTAGAACGGCAGTAGCTCCGGTGCCCTTTCAAAATTTCCCGAGAGGAAATTTTCTAGTTAATTATTATGTTATAAACTAGTTTCTATCAACAGGATCAAAGAGGATCTGATCCTGGTTTTCCTGGTTTTCCAGGTTTTCCAGATGTTCCAGCTGCAGCGGCTCTGACCTCTGGACCCGGGTCGTGAACTCCGGTTCGGTACCGATGGACCAGCGGACTCACCTGTGTTCTCTCAGAGGTTCAGGTTCGAGTCCCAGTGTCAGAGCAGAAGGCGCGGATTCGGTCCTGGAGGTTCTGGTTCTGGTTCTGGTTGTGGTTCTGGTTGTGACCCGCTCCTCCTCACTGACAGCGGGTCCGGAGCAGCGTGGGTCCGGTCCCGACCTGCGGCTCCATGACCCACAAAGCTCCGTGTTCACCGGCTCCGTTACCGGCTCCGGCTCCGCCGCTGCGCCGCCTCATCGCGTCTCTCAGCCCGCAGCGTCTCCTCCGTCTCCTCCCGGACCCGGACCCGGACCCGGACTCAGACCCGGACTCAGACCCGGACTCAGACCCGGCTCGGTGCTCGGTGCTCGGTGCTCGGTGCTGGGTCTCCGTTCTCCGGTCTCCGGTCTCTGGTTCTGGTTCCAACCCTCTGAGCCTCTGTCGCTCTCTGACCGGGGATCGGTCCCGGCGGCCGCAGCCCGTTGCTGCAGGCAGCCAATGAGAGGAGAGAGCGGCTCCTGGCCCCGCCCACACACACACACACACACACACACACACACACACACACACACACACACACACACACACACACACACACACACACACACACACACACACACACACACACACACACCAGAATCAGCAACTAAACTCTAACATAGAAGGACACCGTCACACAAGCAGCCTGTCAGACAACAACACAACACAACACAACACAACACAACACAACACAACACAACAACACAACACAACACAACACAACACAACACAACAACACAACACAACACAACACAACAACACAACAACACAACACAACACAACACCACAACACAACACAACACAACAACACAACACAACACAACACCACAACACAACACAACAACACAACACAACACAACACAACACAACACAACAACACAACACAACACAACACAACAACACAACAACACAACACAACACAACACCACAACACAACACAACACAACACAACACAACACAACACCACAACACAACACAACACAACACAACAACACAACAGTGTTGATCCTGTGAGGAGGCTCGAGGAGGAAACGGCCGGAAACCAGAGAGTAAACAACTGACCTGAGATCAGATCAGAGTGTGTGTCTGTCTCCAGCTCCTCCTCTGTCTTATTATGGTCTGTAGATCAGAGTGTGTGTCTGTCTCCAGCTCCTCCTCTGTCTTATTATGGTCTGTAGTGAGTTTACAGATGGAAGCTGAACCTGGATCAACTAAGTGCTGCAGCTCCTGGAGGCGGAGCTGCTTCAACATGCAGCCGAGGCCCCGCCCACTCCGTCAGAGGCCCCGCCCACTCCGCCAGAGGCCCCGCCCGCTCCATCAGAGGCCCCGCCCACTCCACCAGAGGCCCCGCCCACTCCATCAGAGGCCCCGCCCGCTCCGCCAGAGGCCCCGCCCGCTCCATCAGAGGCCCGCCCACTCCACCAGAGGCCCCGCCCGCTCCGCCAGAGGCCCCGCCCACTCCATCAGAGGCCCCGCCCACTCCATCAGAGGCCCCGCCCGCTCCGCCAGAGGCCCCGCCCACTCCGCCAGAGGCCCCGCCCACTCCATCAGAGACCCCGTCCGCTCCGCCAGAGGCCCCGCCCGCTCCGCCAGAGGCCCCGCCCACCGTGAGGGGCATTAACAACTTTATAAACTCAGACTTCATCGTCATGGTTTCATGTTTTTCTGTCTGAGCTCGTGACGTGCAGCTGTCAATCATCTGAAACAACGGACTCACAAACAACAACAACAACAACTCACAAACTCAGCAAAACAAAAGCAGCAGGAGAAGCAGGCGACCAATCAGAGAGCAGCTGGCGGGGAGGATAATGTGATCCTGGAGGAATGTGGTGCTGAGCAGCTTTAGCTCTGAGTCCTGACCGTCTCCATGGAGACCGCTGATGGAGACATCACCACTGCTGAGTCCTGACCGTCTCCATGGAGACATCACCACTGCTGAGTCCTGACCGTCTCCATGGAGACATCACCACTGCTGAGTCCTGACCGTCTCCATGGAGACCGCTGATGGAGGACTTTGACTCAGTTGATGAACTTCAGATGTGTCTTCCATTGTCTTGTTGCATGTAGCATCATGCTAACTGGCTAGCTTCAGGCCAGCCCCCCCCCCAAACCCCCCACTGTAACCATAACAACAGCTGAAGCTGTCAGCAGGTCTGGGGGCTGCTGAACGTAGCGCTAGCAGCTAACGTAGCGCTAGCAGCTAACGCAGCGCTAGCAGCTAACGTTTAAACCTGGTTAAAGATGAAAGGATTCGCTGCAGAGTGAGACGCCGCTGCGCATAGACCCGTCTTTGTTTAGGTCTATATCTATAGCTGCTCTCTGATTGGCTGCTGCAGCTGTATAGGGGAGATCTCCTCATTCAGCACACACACACACACACACACACACACACACACACACACACACACACACACACACACACACACACACACACACACACACACACACACACACACCAGCTGCAGGACCCGGATACACTGAAACTATGAAGAGAGCTGTTGTCCCCCCCCCCACACACACACACACAGACACACACTGCACTCTGAGTGTTTATAGTTGAGAAGAATACAATAAGTATAAGTACAGAGTAAATATACTTCAGTACATATCCAGAGGATGTAGTACATTTCTGTGCTACCAGAGCCGCTCTACGAGCCTCGCCGCCGCCTCGCCACCGCCTCGCCGCCACCTCACCACCGCCTCGCCGCCACCGCCACCGCCTGTAGCTCTCCATCAGCCCCGTTGTGTGGAAGTTGGCTGCAGTTCCAGCAGAGTTCCACTAGGGGCAGAATGAATGGGTTCCTATGGAGCTAGAAGCTACATCTGTCCTTTCACCTGCTAAGAGTCAGAAAACCTCAAATATTGTTGTATTTTCTGAGAGTTGGACATGGATTAAAGGTGAACAGTGACATCGTTGAGAAGTTTTATCCTTTAGATTTCGGCTGTCATCGCTCTGAGGTGATTTACCGTAAAGCAGCACCACTGACTGTGACGTCATCATGATTTTTTGAACAGCTTTTTAGAACAGATAACTGAACCCTAAAAATCCAATATTCGGCGAAGTACATTTTATTGCCCCCCCTCCCCATTGGCACCCATTCATTCTGCACTCGCCTGCGACGCCCCCACGTGGACAGAGACGTGATACGAGAACCCGAAGTGGATGAGAGCGGCTCATCGCTCCTCATGGAGGAGGAAAGAAAAGCAGCAAAAAAAGACCAGTGACAAAAAAAACTTCAAAATGAAAGAAAGGAGGGCAGAGGAGGAGGAGGAGGGGGGGGGGGGGGGGGGGGGGGGGGGGGGGGGAGGAGGAGGAGGAGAGGGAGGAGAGGGAGGAGGAGAGGGAGGAGAGGGAGGAGGAGAGGGAGGAGGAGGAGGAGGAGGAGGAGGAGAGGAGGAGAGGGAGGGGGGAGGAGGAGGAGGATATCTATCTATCCATCTATCCCTCCCTCCCTCCATCCATCCCTCCATCACCATGGTGACTCTGCCCTCTAGTGGTCAGCAGCTGTTAACGCTGCTCTGCTTCAGACTCTGATGGAGCAGCAGCACAAACACAACTCAACGTCTCATCGACCTGACGACGTGTTCACGACCTGTTCACGACGTGTTCACGACCTGTTCACGACGTGTTCACGACCTGTTCGTGTTAGGGTTACTATTATTACTATTATTACTATTATTACTATTATTACTATTATTACTATTATTACTATTATTACTATTATTACCATTATAAATGTGAACATACCATGTTTTCCTGTTCTGCTAAATACTTTTGTATGAATATTTGCTTTATGTTGGTGGGGGGGGAGTTCTTTATGGATTGGGTGTCGTAGAGGTGTCCTGGATGTCATGATGGCTATCTATCTATCCATCCAGTCCCTCTTTGACCAATCCCAGTTCAGGTGTTGGTGCCATCACCATGGTGACTCTGCCCTCTGAACCAACACGTGATCAGATCATCAGTCGCTGTTTCAACTGATTTGTTCTGCCTCAGAGGTGGTGATGGAGCAGCAGCACAAACACAACTCAACGTCTCATCGACCTGACACACACACACCACAGTGAATCATGACAGAGAAAACAACAAGGCCTCGAAAACAATCAGAGTTACCTGGAACCTGATCTAACCTGATCTAACTGTTCGTGTTAGGGTTACTATTATTACTATTACTACTATTATTACTATTATTACTATTACTACTATTATTACTCTTATTACTATTATTACCATTATAAATGTGAACATACCATGTTTTCCTGTTCTGCTAAATACTTTTGTATGAATATTTGCTTTATGTTGGTGGTCAGTAGTGAGTTCTTTATGCTGATTGGGTGTCGTAGAGGTTCCTACGGCTGCGTGTCCTGTGATGTCATGATGGCTCTCTGCACTACAGTAGTGAGTACAGTCGTCCATCTTTGACCAATCACCAGTTATGACATCTGTCCTTCTGAACGTTGTAGTTTATGTAGTTTATGAACACGTGTTTTCAACAGATTTCTACTGATTCTCTGCCCGTTTTTGTATCATATTAATAATATGATATTATTCCTGTGCAGAGGTGGTGGTGACACCGTGTGTCCAGCAGGGGGCGGCGTCCTCACACACACACACACACACACACACACACACACACACACACACACACACACACACACACACACACACACACACACACACACACCACAGTGAATCATGACAGAGAAAACAACAAGGCCTCGAAACAATCAGAGTTACCTGGAACCTGGATCTAATGTGGTCTGACGTGGTCTGACGTGGTCTAATGTGGTCTAATGTGGTCTAACGTGGTCTAATGTGGTCTAACATGGTCTAACGTGGTCTAATGTGGTCTAACGTGGTCTAACGTGGTCTAACGTGGTCTAACGTGGTCTAACGTGGTCTGACGTGGTCTAACGTGGTCTAACATGGTCTAACGTGGTCTAATGTGGTCTAATGTGGTCTAACGTGGTCTAACATGGTCTAACGTGGTCTAATGTGGTCTAATGTGGTCTAACGTGGTCTAACGTGGTCTAACGTGGTCTAACGTGGTCTAATGTGGTCTAACGTGGTCTAACGTGGTCTAATGTGGTCTAACGTGGTCTAATGTGGTCTAACGTGGTCTAATGTGGTCTAATGTGGTCTAATGTGGTCTAACGTGGTCTAATGTGGTCTAATGTGGTCTAATGTGGTCTAATGTGGTCTAACATGGTCTAATGTGGTCTGATGTGGTCTAATGTGGTCTAATGTGGTCTAATGTGGTCTGATGTGGTCTAATGTGGTCTAACGTGGTCTAATGTGGTCTAATGTGGTCTAATGTGGTCTAATGTGGTCTGATGTGGTCTAATGTGGTCTAACATGGTCTAATGTGGTCTAACGTGGTCTAATGTGGTCTAATGTGGTCTAATGTGGTCTAACATGGTCTAATGTGGTCTGATGTGGTCTAATGTGGTCTAATGTGGTCTAATGTGGTCTGACGTGGTCTAATGTGGTCTAACGTGGTCTAATGTGGTCTAATGTGGTCTAACATGGTCTAATGTGGTCTAACGTGGTCTAATGTGGTCTAATGTGGTCTAATGTGGTCTAACGTGGTCTAACATGGTCTAATGTGGTCTAATGTGGTCTAATGTGGTCTAATGTGGTCTAACGTGGTCTAACGTGGTCTAACGTGGTCTAACGTGGTCTAACGTGGTCTAATGTGGTCTAATGTGGTCTAACGTGGTCTAACGTGGTCTAATGTGGTCTAACGTGGTCTAACGTGGTCTAATGTGGTCTAATGTGGTCTAATGTGGTCTAACGTGGTCTAATGTGGTCTAATGTGGTCTAACGTGGTCTAATGTGGTCTAACGTGGTCTAACGTGGTCTAATGTGGTCTAATGTGGTCTAACGTGGTCTAACGTGGTCTAACGTGGTCTAATGTGGTCTAATGTGGTCTAATGTGGTCTAACGTGGTCTAACGTGGTCTAACGTGGTCTAACGTGGTCTAACGTGGTCTAACGTGGTCTAACGTGGTCTAACGTGGTCTAACGTGGTCTAACGTGGTCTAACGTGGTCTGACGTGGTCTAACGTGGTCTAATGAAGTCCCTGAGCTCCAGTGTGATCCGGCTCATGTTGCCTGTCTGTCACGGCTCTGGGGGTCAAACCTGTTAACCTCTTCCCTCCTGGGGGGGCGGGGGAGGGGGGCACAGGATGAACACAGCTTTCAACACTGAGCAAACACACACAGACACACAGACACACACACACACAGACACACACACACACAGACACACACACACACAGACACACACACACACACACACACACACAGACACACACAGACACACACACGGGGGCCCTGAACGCCTCATCACACAGCCCCCCCCCAACAGCATGTTTGTTGTTGCAGCCTGTGGTGTTAACCCCCGACCCCCCCTGACCTCTGACCCTCAGGTCGACAGCTTCATCCACGCGTCAGGGAGACGCTGTCACCATGGAAACATCCGGGGGCTGGGGGGGGTGGGGGGGGGGCAGTGACTATCAGATGATTATTGATGATCAGTTCCAGCTGTTCCCCAGGCGGGGGGGTGGGGGGGTGCGAGCGGCGGCGAGCATCACGTGCTGACATCACGTGACGGACGGCGAGCATCACGTGCTGACATCACGTGACGGACGGCGAGCATCACGTGCTGACATCACGTGACGGACGGCGAGCATCACGTGCTGACATCACGTGACGGACGGCGAGCATCACGTGCTGACATCACGTGACGGACGGCGAGCATCACGTGCTGACATCACGTGACGGACGGCGAGCATCACGTGCTGACATCACGTGACGGACGGCGGCCGCTGACTCCTCGCATTCCTCGGCTTCGATTCAATAAAGTACAAGAACTTCCTGGAATTCTTCGACGCTCGGCGCCGGAGCCAGGAACCACTTCCTGTTGTCCTCGCAGCCACTTCCTGCTGCTCGCCACGGTCGCCATGGCAACCGGAAAACACTCTACACTCTCGCTTTTGAACAGGCAACGCGGCGGCGGCGGTCCAGCCTTTAACGCTGTAAATATTAAAGGTTCAGTCTGTAAAAAACTGACATAATCCCTATAGTCATAGCAGGAGGTTCGTTACCTTTAATTGTCGGTGCAAGCTATTTTTAGAACGGTGGAGCAGAGCCGTGAGCTGCTCAGAGCTACGCTACGGAGGCTCATTATGGGATTTCTTGGTTTCCCTCATCAAACTCATCAAATACACAATCCAACAACTCCACAACGCTCTGGTGGACAAGTTGTGACCTGCACATTCACCACGCTATGAGATAATAACACAACGTTACCACACAGAGTTGTTTTAGAGGGACTGATGCACGTTGCCTTCAGGGACAGTTGTTCATCACCAGTCTCTGTATTTACCCGCTCCATTCAGAGCTGAAGGAACAGGAGAAGTTACAGAATGTCCCTTTAAGTACTTTTGACGCCTCTGTTTATTTTCTCCGTCACTACGGACACCGTCACCGCGGCGGCCATCTTGTTTCCAGTGACGTCTGGACTGAACGTCTTCACCGTCGGCTCCCACGTCCACTGACAGTCAGACAAAGTGTAATAACAGGGTAATAACAGAGGGGGCGGGGCCTGTGGAGGGGGCGGGGCTGAGGACGGCGAGCGGCGGTGACTCAGCTCAGGGCGTGTGCTGCTCGTCCTCACATAGTTTCATCCACAGTAGCTCAGAGATCAAAGGCAGAAAAACCACAGACCTCAAACACAACAGGAGCCGTCAATCACCCGGAGCCGGTGGCGAGCGGCGTCGGTGGCGAGGAAGAGACGAGTCGACGTTCCTGTTGGACCGGAACGACCAGGAGGAGGAGGAGGAGGAGGAGGAAGAGGAGGAGGAAGAGGAGGAAGACGAGGAGGAGGAGGAGGAGGAGGAGGAGGAGGAGGAGAGAGGAGGAGGAGGAGGAGGAGGAGGAGGAGGAGGAAGAGGAGGAGGAAGAGGAGGAGCCAGCTGGTGTCTGTCTATGCAATCAGTTTAGTTGTTTATTCTTTCAGGTGAATAAACAAACATAGGAGGGGAGGGGAGGAACCATAGGGGGGGGAGGAGGAGGAGGCCGACGAGGAGGAGGAGGAGGAAGAGACCCAGACCAGACCTAACCCCCCCCCCTTCAGAGACCAGACCTAAAGATGTTGGTGCAGATGTTGCAGCTGTTGGTGCAGATGTTGCAGCTGATGGTGCAGATGTTGCAGCTGTTGGTGCAGATGTTGCAGCTGATGGTGCAGATGTTGCAGCTGTTGGTGCAGATGTTGCAGCTGATGGTGCAGATGTTGCAGCTGATGGTGCAGATGTTGCAGCTGTTGGTGCAGATGTTGCAGCTGATGGTGCAGATGTTGCAGCTGATGTTGAAGATGTTGGTGCAGATGTTGAAGAGGTTGGTGCAGATGTTGAAGATGTTGGTGCAGATGTTGGTGCAGATGTTGGTGCAGATGTTGGTGCAGATGTTGCAGATGTTGGTGCAGATGTTGGTGCAGCTGTTGAAGAGGTTGATGCAGATGTTGGTGCAGATGTTGCAGCTGTTGGTGCAGATGTTGGTGCAGATGTTGCAGCTGTTGGTGCAGATGTTGGTGCAGATGTTGCAGATGTTGGTGCAGATGTTGGTGCAGATGTTAGTGCAGATGTTGGTGCAGATGTTGCAGCTGTTGGTGTAGATGTTGGTGCAGCTGTTGGTGCAGATGTTGCAGCTGTTAGTGCAGATGTTGCAGCTGTTGGTGCAGATGTTGCAGCTGTTAGTGCAGATGTTGGTGTAGATGTTGCAGATGTTGGTGCAGATGTTGGTGTAGATGTTGGTGCAGATGTTGCAGATGTTGGTGCAGATGTTGGTGCAGATGTTGCAGCTGTTGGTGCAGATGTTGCAGCTGTTAGTGCAGATGTTGGTGCAGATGTTGAAGACGTTGGTGCAGCTGTTGGTGCAGATGTTGGTGCAGATGTTGGTGCAGATGTTGCAGCTGTTAGTGCAGATGTTGAAGATGTTGGTGTAGATGTTGCAGATGTTGGTGCAGATGTTGGTGTAGATGTTGAAGACGTTGGTGCAGATGTTGGTGCAGATGTTGGTGCAGATGTTGGTGTAGATGTTGAAGACGTTGGTGCAGCTGTCGGTGCAGATGTTGCAGATGTTGGTGCAGATGTTGCAGCTGTTGGTGCAGATGTTGCAGATGTTGCAGCTGTTGGTGCAGATGTTGGTGCAGATGTTGCAGATGTTAGTGCAGCTGTTGGTGCAGATGTTGCAGCTGTTGGTGCAGATGTTGGTGCAGATGTTGCAGCTGTTGGTGCAGATGTTGCAGCTGTCGGTGCAGATGTTGCAGCTGTCGGTGCAGATGTTGCAGCTGTTGGTGCAGATGTTGCAGCTGTTGGTGCAGATGTTGCAGCTGTTGGTGCAGATGTTGCAGATGTTGCAGCTGTTGGTGCAGATGTTGCAGCTGTTAGTGCAGATGTTGCAGCTGTTGGTGCAGATGTTGCAGCTGTTGGTGCAGATGTTGCAGCTGTTGGTGCAGATGTTGCAGCTGTTGGTGCAGATGTTGCAGCTGTTAGTGCAGATGTTGCAGCTGATGGTGCAGATGGTGCAGATGTTGGTGCAGATGGTGCAGATGTTGGTGCAGATGTTGCAGCTGTCGGTGCAGATGTTGCAGCTGTTGGTGCAGATGTTGCAGCTGTTGGTGCAGATGTTGGTGCAGATGTTGCAGCGGTTGGTGCAGATGTTGCAGCTGTTGGTGCAGATGTTGGTGCAGATGTTGGTGCAGATGTTGGTGCAGATGTTGTCTGTGTGTCTCCAGGTGGGTCCTCAGGTGAACTGTAATCCTGGGCGTCTCTGCTCCAGGAGGACGAGGCGTTCAGGGACGGCTCTGGAGAATCCGTGTCTGAGTCTGATCTGAGGAACAAAGACGTTTGAGTGATTTCATGGAGACGCTGGAGTTTAGTTTCTGACGGCTGACGTCTCCTAATTGGTGTTTATGGTGCAGACTCTGCAGGATCCACCTGGATCCACCTGGATCCTCCTGGATCCACCTGGATCCACCTGGATCCACCTGGATCCTCCTGGATCCATCTGGATCCAGATGGATCCACCAGGAGCTTCAGCTGCAGCTTCTTCTCATGTTTAATGACTGCGACGCCTCAGAGAACAAGTCAGAGCAGAAACTCTGTCAACCATGATGAAGATGAAGATGAAGATGAAGATGAAGATGTCAGAGTGGGGGGGGGGGGGGTTGTTCCTGTTGCTATGACACCTCATGGAGACAAGTCTTCACACAAACCTGGTTTAAGTACACACAATACACACCATGTACACCCCCCACCCCCCCCCCCCCCCCCCAGACAGACTCAGTGTTTGTGAACTAGAGTAAAAAAACTCTGGTCCAGCCTTTTGTTGTGAGTTCATGTGTGTGTGTGTGTGTGTGGTGGTGGGGGGGCCGGGGGGGGTCGGGCCCAAAAAAAAGGCCGAGATCAAAACAGGAAACAATCTCCTTGTTTTGGCTCGTGGTCGCTACAAGTGTTTGGAATTCACACACACACACACACACACACACACACACACACACACACACACACACACACACACACACACACACACACACACACACACACACACAGCGGAGGGAATGTCTGGCATTCCTCGATAAGCAGAGACATGAACACTGACCCCCCCCCCCCCCAGACTAAATACTGAGAGTGAAGCTCAGACTGGTGACGATGATGATGATGATGAAGACGATGATGATGAAGATGAAGCAGCATGACCTTGTTTCCGTGGTTACAGCAGCTGTAATCTGTGGTGTGTGTAGATACGTGTGTGTGTTGTGTTTAGTTTCTCATCACAACAACTGCTCCTCTCTCTCTCTCTCTCTCGGCCAGAGGTGATTCCCCTCTTGAGGGAGGGGGGCTTTGATTGTCTGAGCTGAGTGACTGTTGTTGTCTGAAACGAACTTTATATTGTGAAAAAAATAAAAAATCTGGAGGGGGATACTTTGATTGTCTGAGCTGAGTGACTGTTGTTGTCTGAGGAACTTTATTGTGAAGAGGTGGGGGGGGAGGGGGGCTTTGATTGTCTGAGCTGAGTGACTGTTGTTGTCTGAGGAACTTTACTGT